>JAAOAQ010000281.1:0-50002 GCA_013396025.1 Fusarium phyllophilum | reverse complement strand
TTTTCAGTTAAATAAAGCTTCTACACTGAATAAGTCATAAAGGTTTTAAACATAAAGTTAGCAAGACTGATAGACCTGCTCTTTGGGGCTCTTGGGGCGAGTGAGACATGGCTAAGCCTGAGGTTTGGAAGATTTACTATGAAGATGAGGCCAAGTATCAGAGTGTTGGCAAAGTCAGGGCGGCGGCGGATCCAAATGGTACCTTTACCGCCAATCCATTTGCTGTTGCACGCCAAAACTCTGCTAGACTTTACTATACTTACAGAGCATCTTTCTTGAGATCATACATTAAATAGCCTCTTCTATGCACAGAAACATACGTTGTGATAAAAGGCAAGCCAAACCAGTAGAGGTGACATAAAGCCAAGTACATTTGCTACGGGTTTAGAAGTCTCACTCGCCACAACCTCTGTAAGCCCCCAAGAGCTTGAATGTCCACGCCAAGACTGAGAACAAAGCGCGTTAGAAACCACTTAACTAATACAAGCAAATATACTGGTTGAAGGTCACGTCACTAGAACCCGCACGCCATTGGGGGCTCCAGGGGATACCTGTCTTCCCAGGCGAGTACCAAAAAAATAGGGATTCGAAGCTCTCAGTGGAAGGACAGTGACATACTAACCAAATCACTTATCGGCCGTTATTCTGGGTAGTGTGACTGCTTAATTTTATCAGCCCTCAGTCGAATCACGATTTTATTGGGAGCCACCTGCTTCCCAAGCTAAGAGCAGATATTGAAAGGCCTGGGGGCCATTTCAAGCCACCATGCTTGGCACCAAAATGTTACGCCAATGGATGAGCTTTAGTCGCCAGCCTGATTGTGATGGATGTGCATAGCCCC
This sequence comes from Fusarium phyllophilum, assembly GCA_013396025.1. Lineage (NCBI taxonomy): Eukaryota > Fungi > Ascomycota > Sordariomycetes > Hypocreales > Nectriaceae > Fusarium > Fusarium phyllophilum. The sequence goes on along the minus strand of JAAOAQ010000281.1, from coordinate 49,161 downwards.
GCGGTGGCGTTGTTGGGCGTCTCACCTACCTATCAGGGCTATCAAACCAAGCAACTATTGGCATGCAGGTCTCACAACTGAGCAAGAGCTGAAAAACTGCGTCTTATACGGGCGAGTTGCTGACGCAGTGTTGGGAGGGAACTGTGCTGGTCAGCACTAGAGGATCCCGAGTCAATGAAGGTCCTTCACTCCTCAGTCTACATAGCGAGATACTAGGCCTATGGACTTGAGACATAGTTAGCTTTTGCTCATATATAATCATGGCAGAATTGGCTTTAGGGATCCTGGGCATCGCTGGCACAGTCGATGTCTGTATCAAGTAAGTGTACCATCATGCCACGGCCTTTAACTTTACGAATTGATCAACGATTTCAGGTTCGGTAAAGTCCTGGTTCAGGCCTACAAGGACTATGGACAGGCTGACACATCCATTAATGAGCTCTCAGTCCGTATCCAGATATGCTGGTCAAGACTAGCAAGCCAGCTTGAGATCATGAAGGAGCTGGAATTCGGAATGGCCAGGGACCAGCGAGAGCTCCAATCACAAACATTGCGCATTCTTCAGTCGAAACTTGAATCCGCGACGATGGCAATCTCAAGACCAGACAAATACACGTCCTCTAAGCGAATCAAGGCCATTCAGTTCCTGGGTCTCCGAGAAACCCTGGAAAGCACTGTGGCGGAGCTCGAGTCCTGGCAAAAGCGCTTCGAGCCTACCTGGTTTCAGATGATCAAGTCTGGCCCTCCGGATCTCGATAGAGCTTTGAGAAAGGCTTCGCAGAATGAGGTTCAGGATCGCGCCGAGCCTGTGCGGGAAGGCCTGAAACTTCGGCAAGCTTTCAACACCAGCGGATCCGTCAAGCTTTCAGAGAAGGTACTCCAAGATTTAGATTGGAAGACTATACCATTCTGCAAAGCACAGCTTGCTATCAGGAAACATGAAAGATGTTTCATTATCGAAAACGTTTTTCAGGAAACAGTTGGGTGGAGGGACGCGCGGGAACTTGCTTCCCGGCTTCGAGATTCAAGCCCATTCACCTTTGGAATGCTAAAGTGCAAGGGCGTAGTACAATCACCCACCGGCTTGCCTCTGAAATTTGTTTTTGGGGTCCCAGAAGGCTACTCCAAGGTACAGAGCTGCAGACAACTTCTACTTTCTGGGACCATCCCTGACTCCCTCACCACGAGACTTCAGATCGCCCGACAGTTAGTCACAGCAGTCTACTATGTCCACCTCTACGAGTTTGTCCATAAAAACATCACTCCAGAGACAGTTCTGATCTTGGAGCAGCCAGAGACCCGCGCCGATATAGTAGTCTGTCTTGTAGGATTCCAGCAGTTCCGGTATGTTGAAGGGCCAACAAACACTTCTAAAGGAGACCTAAAAACCTTGGTCTACCAACATCCCTCGCGGATGAGTAGCACCAAAGTCAATTTCGTTATGCAGCACGATGTATACAGCCTTGGCGTTTGCCTACTCGAGATAGGTCTCTGGAGTTCACTTGTCGACTATGATGACGGCGGCGCTGCGCAGACCTCAAGCACTCTACAAGCAACTGGGGGTACCTCCGAGCATTTGCGGCCAGAGGCAATCAAGGAGAAGCTTCTATCACTGAGCCGTAACTAGCTGAGGGCAACAATGGGTGATATATATAGCAAGATTGTTGAAACTTGCTTGACTTGTCTAGACCAGGGTAATACAGCGTTTGGCAACCCTGAGGACCTTGAGGGTGACGATGGCGATGGGATTGGGTCGCGGTATATCAGGAAGATTATGGATACAATTAGCATCATCCAAACTTAGGCTAATAGATGGCCCTTCGATGTCAAGTAAAAGTATCGCTTTTAGTCCTTCAGGGGAAAGTTGCACTCAAGTTAACTGAGCCACCTTTTCCCCAGGCAGATTCTTGTCATTTTTTTCGTACACTGTGACGATGAAGCGCTCAGGCTTCGTAAACCTCCTAGCGATGACTGGCCAAGCAAGTGCAGGGTTTATTAGGCCGCCACTCAATCTCACGATTTATGAAGTCTTCGATTGGCCACTTGTCATGGAGGTCTGGCCGCCACAGCAGGGGTTTTGGTGTGACACAGAACAGCGGAACAACAATAGGCGCGTCCCGTGCCTTTCAAAATCGCGAGCCTGATTCAGCGAACCATTTACGAATTGCCACCAACCTCAGCAATGATTCCAGTTTCCAGCACGCGGTAGCGTAGACTCGGAGCCCTACCCTCTATTACTATACCGCGGAACGGAGTCTTTTAGATTGGCACCTCACAGCAATATGGATGAAAACCTATCGGACATTGTCAGGGACTACAGGCTGACAATGCGTCACGAGGGAGCTTTGACAATTCATTTTCACAATGACCCTGATGCACCTCCTTCTTCTCCACAACGGAGGGAGGTCTGGAAGAAGAAGTGCAACATAGGTCGGGGAGGTCAGGGTGAGGTTATTTTGCAGGTATGCGTTGAAGGAAGTCGGCACCACACAGATCGCGCGGTGAAGAAGATTTGGCTTCAGAGTCGCGACTCCCAATCCAAACGTCGCTACGAACGAGAGCTTGCAGCTATAATTAAATTCTCTCATGACAGAGTGCGTGGAGATCAGTTTTCCTTACCTCTCCCCGATGGATCTCTTCTGAAAGTAACTAACTATCTAGTATTCAAAGTACTTTGTCAAGTCACTCGGATGGTATTCATCGCCTACCAAATTGTACATCGCCATGGAGTACTTGTCTGCAGGCGACCTGTATACTTATGTTCGTGAGCGTCACGTTTTGACTGAGGGAGAGTGCCGCCAGGTCATCTGCCAGGTCCTTTCAGGCATTTCTCTTATGCATGCAGAAGGTTTTGCACACCGTGACATCAAACCTCAGGTAAGCATGCCAAGGAAACGCTTGCCTGTTCAGAATCTTCAGAACTAATCGACAATAGAATCTTTTAATCTACCGACATCCCGAAGTCGATCCTTCGACGCTCTGGTGGATAAAAATGGCAGATTTCGGCATTAGCAAGAGGTTCAGTTCTGACGCCGGCGCGACCACCACCGCATCCATAGGCAGTCTCGATTACATGGCACCTGAACTACTTCGAGCTGAGCACTCACTTAGCTCAACTCAAGACTATCAGAGAGCTGATATGTGGGCCTTGGGAATCACGGCCTTTTTCATATCCACGAACACTGTTCCTTTCCAGAGCCCAGCCTCCACGATACAGTTTTCAATCAGCCGTGGTGAACCTTTTCCTAGTCGCCATTTGGACCTCCGCCAGATGAGCCAAGATGGCCAAGATTTCATACGCGAGGCAATCAAGCCGCAACCTAAAGCTCGGCCAGATTGCCGACTGGCAATGCGTCATTCGTGGATATGGGACTTATTTAACGATATCTCAGCACCCAGTATTCGTGATCAGTGAGTACAGATGCTCTCATCTTATTCAGCCTTATTTCTGACCAGGTAGGGCGTCTCCGGTATCATCTAGAGCAAGCTCCTTCCACGAAGATACCAGAGAGATCATAACGTTGACTTCACGCCCGAGTTCATCAGGACTGACTGTTCAAAACGAGACATTTCTTGAACAAGCACGGCTTACGCTTGAACTACCAAGGCTACTCGGGGCCGAAATCTCAGAACAGCTTGGCATGGAAGTTGGCATTGGGCACATCGACACGGTTAATTCGCAACTGCACTGTGAGGGCGATGTCAACACGCCGGATGAAGCTGGTTCGCTATCCCTTTCCATTTCAGGCAACGGAGAAAGAGGGATGACCGGCGTATCAGATGAGCCAAACCCTGATGTCACGCCAACTAACTTAATTGTACACGAGGCATTAGAGTTGGCAACCAGAAAGAAACAGATTGAGGAAATGAAGATGCTCATTGACCGTGGCTGCGATGTTGAGGCTAGAAACTCTTCCGGCGAAACTCCACTTTATTGGGCCGCGCGGGTGGGCTCTGAAGCAGCCGTTAGGCTCCTGATTGAGAACAAAGCATCCCCTGAAGTTGGAGGTAGCAGTGGAGCTACGCCCCTAATCGCAGCTACACGCTGGCGTCATTTCGAAGTTGCAAAGCTATTGCTTGAGGAAGGCGCTGACGTTAATGCGAGTGATGATGCCAGCTGGACACCTCTGATGTTCTCTGTGTATGAAAACTCGCCAAGTCTTACAAAGCTGTTGATCACTCACGGTGCAAGGCTCGACACGAGAAATGATGAAGGACTCACAGCTCTATTTCTGGCAGCACAGAGAGGACGTCAAGATACTTTGGAGATCCTTCTAGAAGCCAATAGTGATATTGAGGCCAGGGACAATACCGGTGCAACATCGCTCATCGCCGCTGTAAACGGCGGACACTTTAAAGTGGTAAAAGCGCTACTGGAACAGTCCGCTAATGTTGAAGCGAAAGACCTCCGTGGTGAGACCGCCCTTGTCAAGGCGATAGATAAGGGCTATGCTACTGTTGTAAAGGTTCTTCTCGAGAAGGGCGCGGAGATAGAAGCAAAGGGTCACAGTGGCGAGACTGCACTTATACGGGCGGCGGCTAGGGGTTCTGCTACTTTAGTGAAGGGTCTCCTTGTCATGGGCGCTAAAATCGAGGCGAAGGATGTCGATGGCGAGACTGCACTTGTGAAGGCGGTAGATAGGGGCTACGGTGTTGTAGTAAAGCTCCTCCTTGAAAAGGGGGCTGACTATGAAGCACATAACAGCCAGGACAAACCATGCCTTGTGGTTGCGGCATCCCGGAACTACGATTCTATAAGGAAGCTGCTCTTGGAGAAAGGTGCAAAAAGGGACGTATCATATTATATTGCCCGTATGACATAGTGTCTTAAGTATGTTTACTGTTTGTTAGTTGTTCTGGTATGCCATTGACTGGATCAGGTGATCGGAATAGGAAAAGCAATAATGTGAGACGTAATAAGCTCTAACGGTGGCGTCTGGGATGCAACTACGCAACACTTCTGTTCTTACCTATGTGATGAGACTGAAGCCTCCTTTGAACCCGTACCTTAGCACAGAAAGTCATCAGCTCACTCTGGGCGTCGTATTTCAGCTTTACAATGTAGAAAAAATCCAAAACGCTCACGTACTGATCTGATTTCTGAGAAAGCTCAGTGCGGATTTTGAAGGGAACGGTCATGTACACAGACTTCTATAACGAGAGATGGAGACTAGCACAATACATCGACTGAGTCGTAGGTAATGGAAATAAGAACTGAATATTATTTCCTAGCGATAGCAATAGATATGTCTGTCGCTTCTTTGACAAAGCTTGAAGTGAACATGGCCAAGGTGCGTTCGTCAGGCGTGTACTGTTTCAAACTACCACTCGGGAAGATCTTGACGTCGTATCCATTTGGAAATGTAGAGACTGGCAAGATAATCTCTGTTGGTGCATCAATGTCCGGGTCGCTTGTGAAGTTCAGCTTGAAGATACCCGAAGTCGCATCAAACCCAAACGAAGTCGGGGTCCCCGCGATCGCAGCTGGATACGCGCGACTGTAGTGTTTCTCAAGCTCTGGATATGGCTTGCCCGATGTCCCGTTATACAAATTCTCATATGCCCATCCAATCCAAGACACCATGTTAGCATCAGTTGCAGTCATCGCTTCCGCCAGCCTAGCCATCTGCTTATCATTCCCCATCCAGAACGTCAGCTCCGTAAGGACACCGGCGGTCTTGAGACGAACGTTGTCCTTCTGTCGGCTGTAAAGTGTATCCTTTAACGGGCCTAGCTGCGGAGGATTGTAGTAGTGGAATGAATGAACTGTCTTTGACCCGTCACTGAGAGGCACGTTGTTAAAGCCTGAGAGAACATCGAAGGTAGTACCCTCGAACCAGATAAGTGTGTCATTGTCAACGGCACGGATTTGTTTCGCTGCTCTGTTCCAGAGTCCCTCCAAATCCTTGCGATCAGCAACTCCTGGTACGAGAAGTGTAGGATCGGCGTATGTGTCACCAACCCAGGGTTCGTTGAGAAGATTGTACCCCACGACATTAGTGGTGTCAACATACTCCGACGCCAGTTTCTTCCAATACGCAGCGAATGCATCTCCGAGACCGTCGAAGTTATTGTAAAGTCTCCCAAAGGCATTCCCAACAGCCACGGACAAGTAGCTTAGTGACCAGTCGATGGTATTGCATTGTGATTGAGGTGATGGAAAGCCATCGGCGTCCGTGGTAAATGGCTTGAGTTTCTGAGGAAACGGAAATCTTCTGAATCCCGTGATCCAGTCCTTCTTGACGAACCACTAGCTTCATGTTATTCAGTGCAAGGCTCAAGGGTATTTTGCTTACTCACATCAGGGACGCCATGACCACAGAGTTGTTTTGCCAGTACATCTTGATGCACGTCCACCAGCACATAGATACCATGCTCCTCTGCCAGCTTGGTCTGCTTCTTCATGATATCCAAGAAGGTCTGGTTGTACTCACCGCGAACTGGCTCTGCGCCAGCCCAGCTATGACCAAGCCGGACAATATTCAGCCCCAAGTCGTGCATGTTCTGAACATCTTGTTCGCCAAATGACGAGACACCTGGAGTCCACTCAAACGGCCTGTACCACGGTGCCTCTTTCATGACAACGTTGGTTCCGTGGAAGAATCTTGTTCTTCCATACTCGTCAACGATCTGATGAGTATCCTGGTTCACATGCTTAATCCGGGCCATATTTGGATGAGACTTGTACCAGCCCTCTGCATCTTGGGCCAGTACTCTTGGTATCTCAGTGCACGCTACGGCCAGAAGCCATATCGCTACAGAGAAATACATGACGGGGATGATTGGATCGCCTGGATGTAGGTACTGCAGCAATATTTAACAGGTTTAGTCAAAAGAAAGTCGACGGTGAAAAGTAGTAAAATTTGCGTTAAGTGGATGACTGTTCGTGCACAGGTAACTGGAGCATCAATTCCATTTTATCAAGAAGGTCCCCTTCATTTTCATGATGTGTATATCTTGGGTCTAAGCTAGCCGCATCAAGTAGGTATCACTTAACAGAACCAAATATTGCTACATGCAGGAGGGGAAAGCAACCCTTCCCCACATCGAGATTGGCATTTGCTCCTAAATGCGTCCCAAAACCTGATCGGCAATACCAATAAGGGTTGCTTTAATGCCGAATTGAGGCGTAAATTATTCCTCGTGAACAGCTTCTCGAGGGTTATACCGAGGTTCAGCTATTTGGTACCAGCACGTGAGAGGAGATACAGCGACTTCTAAAGCCATTTGGGCTTCTATACTACAGACTTCATAAGAAATTATTTAAAGAACTGTGTTAATTGCCTTCAAGTGATGAGGAATCTTGGAAAGCAATGCAGCCCTTGCTCGAGGTGGACAACACGTAACATCTATTACTGATCTCGATGTCTTTCAACTTTTCTAGCAAGGCTTGAAAAGTTCCCACTACTCCCTCCAGCCAATAAATGTCTTCCGATGTGTTCTAGTTATTACTCCTGGGAAGAATGCCATCCAACAAGCCTCTCCGACAGCTCCCAGAGCTTTCGTTCAGCTTCCTTATCATAAATCCACGCAGCATGTCCCAGTTCAGGCGACGTCGGCTCTACCCCCGGCTTAACCAGTTTCTCCTCCACAAAATCAGCCAGATACTTCCCACCACGACCCTCCCAGTCCTTACTAACGGCCGCATAAACAGTCGTAGCAGCGCCTTGAGCTTTGTCCCTCAAAGCATTCTTGATAGGTCCGTCCAAGTCAATTGTGCTCAGGTCAACATGTTTACCCAAGTTGGTAAGTATATACCCAGGATGCACTGACAAGCCATGAAGGCCTTGATCTGCATAGCGCCTTTCAAGCTCGGTCGCGAAGTAGATGTTCGCAGTTTTGGATTGAGCATATGCGAGCCAGGGATCGTAAGCCTCCTTGTCGAAGTTGTAGTCATCCCAGCGTATACCGCCAAAGCGATGAGCCTTTGATGCAAGCGAGATAACACGAGATTGGAAAGAAGGCGTGGTAGCGGCTAGAAGGGCTGGTTTGAGAAGTTGAAACAGAAAAAAGTGCCCAAGATGGTTTGTTCCAAACTGGGTCTCAAAACCATCTTCGGTTTTACCCTCAGGAGTAGCCATGACTCCTGCATTGAGGATGAGAATGTTCAGCTTGTCAACCTTGGCAAGGAAGTCTCTGGCAGCGGCTCGTACGGACTTGAACGAGTCAAGCTTAAGTTCGATTCCGTGGACAGGTGCTTCAGACTTTGCTTCCGGCCATGAGATGATGTCTTTGATGCCCTGTTCGATCTTCTCTGGAGATCTTGCGGTGATGTAAACTGTTGCTCCGGTTGCGTGCAGGGCTCGGGCGGTTTCGAGGCCAATCCCTTGATTACCGCCAGTGATAAGGACAACTTTGTCGGTGAGTTTGTTGAGAAGGTCTTCATCTTTGACGATCTGGAGTGTTGTAGGTCTTGCATCACCAGGACCTTGAGGGTTTAGGTGAACTTGAGCGTAGCGAGACATCCAGGAGATATTGTGATGATTGTTTCTAAGCTTCTGAGGACGTGATGAGTTTAGTATATAGAAGCCTGTAGATGTGCTTCCCGTATCCTTTTATAATTCTTCGCCTCCAACTATTCTCCGGTCAATCATGGTGCCAGTGTTAGTCCTGGCTTGGTCATCAGGCTCCACTTCTCGGCCAGGAACTTGGGCGGGTTCAGAGTATGTACAAAGGTGCTCAAGCGTTATCGTCAGCCAAAGCCACAATTGAAACTACATACTATGGCATGGTAATAGAATGGTATCGGACTTCAAGGTCTAGTTTTGAGTTCACAAATTTACTATTGGCTGCATGATGTGAGCCATTTTGGCTGACCCGATATCTCCGGACGTTAAAAACATCCTGCCCTAGATTGAGCGGTAAAATGGCTGATATCAGCCACAACACTATACTTGAGGATCACATCGAAAAATTAGGCATTTAAAGCAATAGTCTCAAAGCTGCGATAAGGTAATTCGTTGAGAAACCCTATCACGCCCCAGTAGAAATCACGCCATCGCAATGGTTTCATTCCGACAATAGTAATGCAGATGACAAACGCTGTATTACTATGGTATCTTAATTTCCGTACTTGGCGAATTGTACTTCGGAAGACGCGGACGAGGCACTCCCTCTCGGTACATGCTGCAGATCACTCGACCCTTCTCTCTCCAAGCTACCCCGATCACCATGACCCGGATACCTCTCACTACGGACTGATATCTCGGTTGTCTTGACCAAACTCGACTCATCGCCGAATACACGATGACTCTCTTCACCCTTCCCAACACGAACCTCGTACTCTCCAGTGATTGTTCCCTGAGGCCCAGTATGCTTTCGCCGGTCGCGATTCAATGTCTCCAAGCCTACATCATCATGGTGCGTGGCATTATGACTGCGACCATAAGAGCTCTCGTTCCTTCCGCGGGTAAGTTCGACGAGACGGTTGAGGATGCTGAACTCGAGTTTGAGCTTGACACTGTATACGAGTGGCTTCCAGGCGGTCTGGATGTCGAATAGGTTCGCGAATTCGAGGGCGAGGATGGACACATCGAGGAGGATGACGAGGACGTTGACGATGAGGAGATGGTTCAATACCATGCGCGTCTTGGTGTTGCCGACGCTCTTCTCTAGTCTGAGACGGTTGCTTGTTTCCCAGACGTAGAGACCCGAAATGATGAGTTCTTGGACAAAGAAGACGCTAAGCTGGATCTTCTCAAAGACCTCGTAAGGTTTCTGGAAGGGCTCGGGGTTCGACGATCCGACGCCATAGACAAGGATAATTACAGGGAGATGCAACCAGGTGGCATTGAAGATGATCATATACAACACCATCCTCAACCTCTTCTGATTATGCATAACAATATGCAATCTCGAGTACAAAACAACAGACTGTCCCGTGATCATAGTACACCACCCGATAAGTATAAGCGTCGAGTAAAGATACGTCTGCGCCGACAGCGACAGATGGAGAATAAGGTATCCCGTTCCATTGAAGGCAATGCCCCAAGTCGCGATGACTAAACTCCAGAAGTAGAGTCCGCTGCGCTTCTTGAAGCTGCCGAAGATGTAGGCGTTGAGCTCGAGGACATTGTAGAAAGCGATGCTGATGAAGACGCAGATCACGATTGCGACGGCGCCGTTTTTGGTGTTGTCGGCCATGTCATTTCGGGGCGGCGATGGGACGGGGATAGAGAGCGATCGGCAGACGGGGGGATGAAATGAGTGAATGGGAAAAAAGGAAGCGATGCACTGCTTCAGCAGTAACGGGGTTTAAAAAATGACAGAACCAACAGCAATTTGTTGGCTGCAAAGAAAGGTCTTAAGTAAAAAGGTCAACACCATCTTTTCTCAACGCCCTTCTTGTCTCCCTCCAGTGGCGGTCTCACCATCAAGTTTCCTCCTTCCATATCACGCAACTGACAAATTCCATGCTAAGCTCATTTCGTGAACTGGATCTTTTGCTCTGTTAAAGTTCAAGGTTTTGGCGGTTTTGGCTAATCAAACTCAAACTCTATTTTTCTGCATGTTGGTTACATCCCTGCCTCAGCTTTGAAAGGGTGCATGGGCTGATGCGACGTGATCGTCGTCTTTCTCCTCTGTACGGATAACGAAGATGTAAAACCTCAAGGGTACGTTACCAATGCAGTGGTAAAGATGAGATGAATCCTGAGATCTGACATATGCATCGTCGGTTCTTCAAAAGTGAAAGGATCGTCAATTCGCTCACGCATCATCTCGGAAAGTTCCTTCGCCATCTGCCGCAGAAGTGCGTCATACCAGAATTTTACACCTACTCGATTGAGCAAGTCGTAATGTTCACAGCAGGGACCTTTCCAAAAGCGCATGCCACAATCTCAGCTGGTGTCTAAAAGACCTCCAATCGCAATGCTTTCCCTCACACTCGTGTCTGTTATTCAGCGGCAGTTTCGGTCGGCGATTAATAAAAACAACCCTTATTGTTGAGAAATGTGCCGCTGCCAAGGAACTGGAACCACATTATGTAGTTGTGGCGTGGCTGCAGGTTATAGGAGGTTACGTTGATGTTGGTCGTTGGTTCAGTTCGACATTGATTCCACGGCCCCTGTAAGCAGGGTTCATATCGATTCTTCCAGGGCACATCCCTTCCATTCTCCCGATCAGCCCTGTCCGGAAGACATGCCCAGGTCCCCGAGTCAGTCTAGAACTCGTTCAATCGTAAGTTATTCCTCCCCTGCTCGACGGACCAACATCTGCTTCCCTTTCCTTTCCCTCTTGGCTACGCTACTACGTAACTCTCCCAATTTACTCTAAACATGCTAATTTCCCCACATTCTACTACCTCGATCCCTAGTGCCGAAGCGCTGATTGACCCGCGTAAACCGGCGGCCCACGCTAGCTTAAGCTTAACGCTGCAGATCTTGCACGTTCTTGGAGTACAACGCCGAGACAATCCTCGTTAATGCCTCGTCGCTGTCATTTCAGGCGGAGATGATGAGTTCGCGGTGACTGATTCATTGCGCATATTAAAAGTGTCTCACGCAGCTCCATCCATTACCTGTCACACCAAGCATTCATTCGTCATGCCTTCTACCATTTCTGTACTTGCTGCGGGGGTTCTCGTGCCCGTTTTGGGCGCCGTGGCTGCTAAGCTTCCTTCTACGGCTCAGATTATTGACCAGAAGTCGTTCAATGTCTTGAAGGATGTGCCGCCTCCTGCAGTGGCCAATGACTCTTTGGTATGTCACCGCAGCCTCGTTGCTGATTGTTACTAACGGTTATGAGTAGGTGTTTACTTGGCCTGGTGTAACTGAGGAGTCTCTGGTTGAGAAGCCTTTCCATGTCTACGATGAAGAGTTTTACGACGTCATTGGAAAGGACCCCTCTTTGACCCTCATCGCAACATCGGACACCGACCCAATCTTCCACGAGGCTGTTGTCTGGTATCCTCCTACCGAAGAGGTGTTCTTCGTCCAGAATGCCGGCGCTCCTGCTGCTGGCACTGGATTGAACAAGTCTTCCATCATTCAGAAGATTTCTCTCAAGGAGGCCGACGACGTCCGCAAGGGCAAGAAGGATGAGGTTAAGGTCACCGTCGTTGACTCAAACCCTCAAGTCATCAACCCCAATGGTATGTTGATCGGGTAATACGTATTGACCGACGACTAACTTTCTGCCTCAGGTGGTACTTACTACAAGGGCAACATCATCTTCGCTGGTGAGGGCCAGGGTGATGATGTTCCCTCCGCCCTGTACCTGATGAACCCTCTCCCTCCGTACAACACCACCAGTAAGTCGCATCCACACTCATACGACAATGTTCGGAGCTGATCCAAGATAGCCCTCCTCAACAACTACTTTGGTCGCCAGTTCAACTCTCTCAACGATGTTGGCATCAACCCAAGGAACGGTGACCTATACTTCACCGATACCCTCTACGGATATCTCCAAGACTTCCGTCCCGTCCCTGGTCTGCGAAACCAAGTCTATCGTTACAACTTTGACACCGGCGCCGTCACTGTCGTCGCTGATGACTTTACCCTTCCCAACGGTATGTCTTTCATTATATAATAGAGTACACGTAACTAATATTGCTCAGGTATTGGCTTTGGCCCCGATGGCAAGAAGGTTTATGTCACCGACACTGGTATCGCTCTCGGTTTCTACGGCCGCAACCTCTCTTCTCCCGCCTCCGTTTACTCCTTCGATGTGAACCAGGACGGTACCCTTCAGAACCGCAAGACCTTTGCCTACGTCGCGTCTTTCATCCCTGATGGTAAGTCTCAGCTGCCCCTCTACAATGTCACGTACTGATCCCTCCAGGCGTTCATACCGATTCCAAGGGCCGCGTTTATGCTGGTTGCGGCGATGGTGTTCATGTCTGGAACCCCTCTGGCAAGCTCATTGGCAAGATCTACACCGGAACTGTTGCTGCTAACTTCCAGTTCGCTGGTAAAGGAAGGATGATCATTACTGGACAGACAAAGTTGTTCTATGTCACTCTGGGGGCTTCGGGTCCTAAGCTTTATGATTAGATTTGCTTCTGAGGCACGTCAGCATCATGTATAGAACTCTATACAGAGGTTCCCCCCGATGCTTTTCTCGTGATTTTCCCATACAATTTAATCCATCTTCACCCTGACTAGAGTGGCAACTGTCTCGAGCCAAATGCCAAGTACATTAATGCACAACATACTATTGCCCAACTCTTTTATTCACGATCAGTCGCTTAGAGACGATTTAATTCTGCAAAATATTGCGATTTCACAAAGCATACCAATCTGAGATACTGTGCAACTCGCCTGCAGCCGTAAAAACGTGTAAGGCCTCATTTTACTTCTGTCCAATGATCTTGCCATACAGTCACATAGCTGAAATATGCGCCATGTACTCTAGCTATCATGGTTGCGTCATCAATATATCCGACTGGGCGGCTCTATGGCCTAATTTCTTCGCCGACAGTTTCTTAAATATTCTCATTGAACAATTATCCATCCAACTTTCTGGATGCTTTGTACAGCACTGTACTTGCGAAAAACGACCTTCATCTTCAGTACGTCATGGTGCGCGGAGATCCTCCCCCAGCTCCATATGAGCGCCCTCATAACAGCCCTGAGATCAGAACTGGGGTCATTGATTTCGATTTCAGTGGACAGTTGTCTGCAAATATCGAGCCGAAGAATGTCTCGGCCCAATAACTTAGTTGTATGGTTGATCCATCGCCGCCTGAGCTTGTATTCTTTGATCGATATGCGGCTTCGTGAGACGGTGGAGTAGAGATAGTGTTAGGAAAGAAGAGAGTAGTCAGTGCATGTCGACACAAACATGCGACCAGGTGCGGGCAACAGGGGCCAAAACAGAGTTCAATAATCTAGCTAATCTCATACAAGCGCCATAGCCATTTGCTGCTTCTGCCAAATTACGATGGCCAAGTTGGGGACACGTCGGAACCTGACCTCAAGTTCTGTTTTGGTGTGCTCTACATAACTGATATTAAGAGTATCCGGTCGCTCCCCAACCGATAGAGCGGAGGGTATCCATCCTAGGGGTTTCACCAACAGATCAATGAATCAATCTCAAGATAAATTTCTCCTTTTACATCAAATGCTCTTACAACATCAATGACAAAGGTTCTTCTATGGTTTAGATAATGCAGTAGCTAGATAAATCCCGCAATTCCAGTACACCAACAGCTAGTGATGAAGAACTAAAGAGTCTAACTCAAGTATCTTTATTTCAATTCATTCACAGTCCATATTTACAAGAGATCCGAGATATTGGCGCCAGCATCTTGCACATTTGTCGCCCATTTGCCAGGAGTAGTCTGTTCAAAGGATCAGTAAACATCGCAAGCCGCAGTCTGAGTCCACTTACCTGAAGGTAGAGAACACCATCTTCAATAACAGATTCGTTATAATTGCCCTTCTTCAATACGCTCACAGTACGTAGGGCAATCTTGGCTTTGCTGACGACATCAAAGAACCATTCTTGAAGCATGTCGTCACCCAGAAACTTCTGCGACTCCAACTGCGAGACAAGTCCATTGAAGTAACCGTGAACGGCATTGCCAAAGTTGTTCTCCCAGTGCTTTATAAGTGCCGTGCCAGGCTTCTCGCTCTCGGCTTTGAGCGCTGCGTAGGTCTCTTCCAGCCGGGGGTCGAGCTTGACAGGTTGACTAAGGATCTTGGCAACTTTGGCTTCGATCTCGCTCTTGTTCGGATACCAGTACTTGGCGAGTCCTTCTTCAGCAACGAAGCTCAGCTTGTATCCACCACCGATAGAAGCATCATTGAGAGCCTTCTTAAGATTGTTATCGGCGACAGCTTCGCTGATGTTTGACCCTAAACCGGTGGGAGCTACGAGGATTCGGAGCTTTCCGTCCTTGATATCGCAAGAACAGTATTTAAAGGTCGCGGAAGGGTCGACTTCGATGATCAGGACGTGAGCGGAGGCAAGGGTGATGACGTTGGACTTGATGGACTCCTGAGACCAGTCAAGGCAGGTGGTAGCTCGAGAGATATACCTAGAAAGTTATCAGGATCGAGGTATGGACAGCGATCGGAATTTATTAGACGTACTCGTTAAGCATACTTCCAAAGCTGTTCTTGGCATATGAGGACTCTGCATATGGATAAATTGACAAGGGGTCAACATCAATGGTCCAGGAGACGCCGAGTAGAGCCTTCGAGAGCTTGGCTTCTAGGTTCGGTTTCTCCTGCTCAAACCGATCACGGACTTTTCTGCGTCAGTGTGAGAATGCATATGCGCATGGTCTGTACTTAGCGTTCTTACGAACCATCAGAGATAGTTTATCAGCACGAGGGAGCGACATCTTGTCAGCAAGATCACTGATGTTTGACACAATATTTCGAAAGCTGTCCATGGAGAAAGAATAGTAGTGCAGCGGATGAGTGAGCTGGTGTGATGGTAGACAGCCTAGAGGCAGACTTAATAGTCTGTCGAATCCGAACACCTTAACCATAACAAAGTCTTCGGTTGATACAGAGAAAAGAGCGACGAAGATCGTAACCCAATGCAGAAATCGCCGTGAAGACAACAAATTATCCCACCCTTCGTCGTCTCTGAAGGATAACACCGACCAGAGAAAAGGGGAGACGGCATACATACCTGGGCTGTGCCAGCATGTGGTTCTGGAGTCTTTCGTGACTAGAGCTAGTGGCGATTCGTAAGGCGACCAGCCAGGCGGAATTGATCCGCCAGATTATCTTAGTGTAGGGCTAGCCTGCAGTCACTTTTCACTAATTCAACGCGCTATACCTACCGGTCAGTGGGAGAAAACCTCCGCGTCTGCCGAACTTCCGCTCACTTGTAGTTGGGTGAAATTTCTATGGCCAGGCTATCCGGAACTTGCGGCTGGAAAGTGGATTTGGGACTTCGGTACAGGCTACCACTGGCCAAGTCCGTATAAGAAGCCACTCATCTGTCTCGTATGTATCAATGAGATAAGCTATCGTCTCCGGCGTGGTTGAGACTGCAAGATGCTTCGTTTCGCTCCTTAACCGTCACCACGCATACCTGTACGATCTATGTTAAGTAGAAAGGCCACCGGGCTCGCTTTGCAGTTTTGAAGCGGTGAAATGGTGCTTCCGAACAATACATAGATTACCTCGCTGGCCGTAAACTCAGGCTTCAGGCTACAGACACAAATGATAAGACTGTGATATTGCGTAACGAATCGTTCCAATCGGAATCAAGCATTAATCTCACAGAACCTTGATGAACAAGCTTTTTTTCCAAAACAATCTAATACGTATTAGGCATGCATTGCGACATATCAAGCAAAGCGGAACTGGGTAGGGCGACTGACAGCCACAACACTCAGGGCAGGAGACACATAAGAGTGGCTCTCATCAAAAGCCGCCCATCTACCACCACATCCAGTCTCGTGTTTTATCCCTGCCCTAGCGTGGTAAGGGGAATCACGTCAGTCGCCCCAGATTCATCGATGATCAAGGTTGCCAAGCTTCGTCCCTGGCTAGGCTATCTCCCTTTCCCTGTCTCCGCCAAAGAGACGCTACATCACTGAACCTCCCACATTCCGTCTTGGCTCGATTTCGTTCCAAGTTGCAGGGAAGCAGTAGTGAAATACCAAAACGAGCCAAGTTCTCTGTGCTGGTTCAAGCTCGCAGCCAGATCTGATGGAGCAGGTCGCTCTATTCTTCTGCTCCTCTCACGTAGTAAATCTAGTACCCCAACCGTAGCGAGAGCAAAGCGGATTACAGAGTAGAGCGAATCAAGTATGCGGGCCAATCTTTGTTAGCCCTTCCACGCGCAACTATTCCGCCGTAACCACCGAGCGTGCATCAGGCCTCCTAGCCTTACGGGGTCGGCCACGTTCAGGGCGCAGTGCTATCCGCGGGTGGCGCTTCAGCTTTACCAAAACTTTGTGGGCTGATGTGATGCTGATCAAACTGTCTTGCGGGCGCTCATATCAGTTTCTACTCCAGTCGGTCGTCGTTCGTGGCCGTGGCATTGGCTTATAGCCGTTCTCAAGTCTACAACTTGCTCTACTGATTCCAGCCTGTGGATACCGTCCAAGACGGTACAGACGACGATGCTCTCGATCTCAAGGTGCTGAGTATGTCTCTGCTATCGTCTCGTAGCTGGATGCCCAATAAAAAGTCTTGATGCAACATGTCCAAAATCCGGACTCGATTCTCGGGCGCTAGACGGCTTCTCGGCACATGCCCCTCAAAATCAGTGTACATCGCCCGATTCAGACGACAATCTATGGGTTAACATTGATCTTGGCTAGGACATACATGACCACTGCTTTACAAACCCCAAGTTTCTATCTATCACGCTTGTCGGGTTTGAATGAAACGGCGAAGCCGGCCTCTTCGATGGGTATTTCTTCAGTATCCATATCGCCACGGACAATCCGAACTCCGGCCAGCTCTAGCCAATAATTGGAGGTTTCTCTGGCATTCTTCACAAGAAAAGTGCCCACTTCACCCTCGATAGGCCTTGTCGATTCACCATTCTCGTAGCCAGAAAGCTAACAACAAGAGATGATAGCATTTAATTAATTATACCATTGGAGCCTCGGATAGTAAGCAAAGTTTCTTAAGTTCTAGATTGTGCTTCATGTTCAAACGCGAGTCTGTAGCCCTATTCCATCAAAAGCTTTCTTTTACCGAGGACGAAGCCAGAAGCAATGCGTATCAAGAGCTACGACGTCCTCTCAGAACAGCACTGCTATCAAGGTAGAGCCACCAAATATTGCCTCGCATCCATGTAGTGGCACAGTTGTTGCGGTGGTACCATACGAAGCCATAAAAAGCCGACAACGGTGCCCATGATGCGATTGAAGGACACTGCGATGACGCTACCCCTGACGCGATGCGCTGACCGGAGCACATCGGCAGCGTAGACGTAAAAGATACAGTAGTAGATACTTGTGTAGTAAGTTGTGATACATCCTTACCATAAAGGGCCCTTTTACTTTCAGCAGAATCCAGTATATAAGGAAAAGTGCCAGAGATACCAGTGAATGATGCCAATGAAGAGGGCCATCCCCGAAATAGCGCCAAAGCAGCGAGATGCACCGCGATCCTATAAATCGGAGTCAAGGTCTCATATCACGATAGGGCCTTGCCAGACACTCTGGTCGACGGATAAGCCCTATCCATTGGCCAGCATGATCCTATAAATTCTCATGTAGAAGCATCACTCGCGAATGGTGAGAAGATGTAAAACATTAGATAAGCCAAACCCAGGACTGTCTACGACAGCCAGACTCAAGAGAGTTCTTAATATTATATAGCATGAGGGGGTCGGGTAAAGCTGACAAAGGGACTATTGTATGGCTATCCACGCCATTGACAATAGGAGTCTTGTCTTCTTTCCACTTCTTCTGCTTGTATGAACAATATCCATGATGAGAGAAGTGGACGCTTTTGTATTCTCTTGTGGCCACCCACATTCCCCAAGCTAACATATCAAGGTTCTTACTAAACATCTACCAGAAGCAGCCATTCTAAAGGGTGACTTTGACGGACAGAGAAGGTCCTTGTTATTAAGAAGCCTAGAACTGGGCATGACATCACCTATGCAGATTGGAATTTCCCCAGGATCCATCAATTTTAACACAGATGGTATCTATCCAAAGACCGGTTCCTTCCATCCACCGCCATGGCTTCCCTTCATTAAGGGTCGTTGTTCCAGCAACACCAAGGTAATAGTACTGCCGCTCGGTGCTATAGGTTCAGGGTAACTTGTCCATGTAGAGTAGGTAGAAGTGGAGAGACATTGAGAGAAGCAGTTTCGACTGTGATCGGCTATTCTTGCCGGTTCAATACTACTCCCCATAATAGTGACCCCACTTGCTGTTGTACACCATGCATGTCAGGTTTGACAAGTCAGTGCATTACGTATGCGTTTATGCTCTTCCACGAGCTATCTAACTACCTTGTTTACAATGGACTTTAATTTATCCAGATAGCCCACTTGGTTCCTGTCTATCCAATACCACACGATGTTCAAGTTTGCGTAGAAAGTACAAACAGCACAACGACCAGGCGTATACTGGGTAGTCTATTGAGAACCAAGGTACCCGTAGACATGTCGCTATCGACAGTTTCTACTATACATGAGATGCAAAGCAGTTAACTTTGTTATACGGGTATAATGCCTACCGCTAATTATTAGCTAGAACCCCAACGGCCCTGCGACGGGTATCTAGCTGCTGTGTTGTAGCTTATCCTACCTGTGGTAAGTTGCCAGCTTCACCGGAGCTATGGTATATACCGTCAGCGAAAAAGGCTGGTAGTAAGTTAATGTTTTAATGAATACCTTTGCCAGCCAAGGCAACAGATGTCGGGAGCCCAGTTTGAGCATATAAAGTTCACGTTGACGTTAATTACCCCATTCAAGATGCAACTTCATCATACTGGTATGGAGTTTAAGTTCCACAGAGAAATATATAAATCAATGCTGGTCTACTCGAGCCTATTCCATCTTACCCTTTAGAACAACCCTCTCATATCTCATTAGTATATTACATATTACGCCTAAGATGAAGCTTTAGTTCCATGCCTTTCTTCCACCAGTTCTAGCTGCTTCTTGGGTAATGTACGCTGATTTGAGACGTGATAGATATCTGACCTCTTTAGTAGACCTGCACCACTCCTGCAGGTACTGGAGATCACGGCCATTGCTCCGATGGCAGTGGAGCATTTGATTCTTGTGCTGCGGTACGTAACTCCTTTCCTGTTCTTTGCCCTATGCTAACGCGTGTTTCAATCGAAGAGTAACCCATGCACGGGTAATGTAAACCCATGTACAGACCTTAGCCCGGGACTTGCAAGCTGCACTTAGGAATATTCAGGGGTTAGAGACTTGGCTAGGTAACGACAAATCAAATACATTAGCTATATAGTAGCTATGTTTAAGAAACAGATCTTAACAGAGGTGACAAATATTTTATAAGCTTGTTTCTTATAGATTTATTTTGTTTCATTTATATACACTTGTGTTTTAACTGAATATATATTTAAATACTATATAGGTATCTTACTTACTATATTTGTATTATCAGAAGTTTAGTTTGCGTATAATTAAAGTGGCATGGAATAAGGCACTTGAAATGTGATTAGCTATTGCTACTAGGAGATAACTAAAGCGCTATCTCCACATTTGTGAGTCGGTCAGATGTTTGACCATACCAGGGACAAACCTTATTCTCAGTCGCTAATATGTAAATCCGTCAATTACGCGTACTGCCATGCAAGCTTTCTAGCTACCTTGCTGAATGACACACAGTACCCAGTGAGACAAGTTGCGGTCTGTCGTAAGTCGGCAAGGTTGATCGATCCGACGTAATGAGAGCCAATATACAGAGTAAAAAGCTTAAGATCCACCACAGTAATTGAACTGATGACTTGTGCAGGAACAAGGTGGATATACCGATATCAAGCTTTTCGTATTGATTACGTTGCCCATGGATGAATTGAGCTTCTGGAAGTTTAAATCGACCTCTGCTGTCTTGTGTACTAGCTAAGAACCACCAAAGGTTTGGGCTTCGAATAATCCTGCTGAGGACAACTAATATATGCCTGTTGTAAGCTACATATCTACAATGCCGCATAGCGACACGTTGATAGTATAGATGTCTTAGCAAGCAAAACCCCATGGCTTAGAAATGAGTCTCTACCAATTCAACACTCCTAGCCGTACCTGCCCCTTTGTCGATAGTCCGAGTTGCCGGTGACAGGCGCCAAGCTATAGATACGAGGTGAAGTTGGGATTAGCTGCTCCATAAGAGATTCAGCTCCACTGAGCAAGGACCAAGATCAGGCAGGGTGCCCATAGTATGAGGTCTATATAAAGCTCCTCGTCCCGCCAAAGCTGTCACCGTCTCTTCTTCCCTCTCACCATCACATACTACATCACTCCGCATCTACTAACAACATAATGAGACTGCAATTTCTCTTCTTTGCCCCAGCAGTTCTTGCTTGGTGGGTACGTACTGGTCTTTCACAATATGGTGCATCTCTTGACAGATCTACAGAACTGCGAGCTTCCTATAGGTTCTGGTGATTTCGGCCGCTGCATTGATGGTGTAACGGGTAACTGGGATGCTTGTTCGGCGGCATGTGTTCCTTTTTCCTCGCTTGTATTTTCCACTGCTAATATTCTTTGCGTGTTCAGAGTCACCCTTGCCGAGTCCAAGGAAATGGATGCAGCCCTCAAGGCAGCCGAATCGCAAACTGCTCTTAAGAGACTGTTATGATATTGGGTCATTCTTTGTACAGAAGATTATGATGCATAGTTTTTAACTGTTAATACTCATGGTCTTGCTGAGGCTCGAAGGGCATGTGGTGAAGTCGTCGTCAATATTATAATGATAGCCTGTCTATAAAAATAGAGAATGAATTCTCCACTCTGCGTCCTATCTTTCAAAATTACATCACATCTTGGTTACTCTATACCCTGTCCAAATCAAATACACATCCATCACATCTCATGCCTCGAATTCGTCGCATCCAGTTCAACAGGAGGATACTGCGGCGGCGGCGATCCATAAGTCAACACTGATCCCGCATTCTTCGTATCCTCCTTCGTCTCCAACTCAGCAGTCGGCGCCGTAGCCCTCTTTCTTCTTCTCCAAAGATAAATCGCCGTTCCGATGATCGCAAGCCCAACTACTGCAACCCCAGCTCCAATGCCAGCTTTGGCACCTGTCGATAGCCCTCCGTTAGAAGATTCGTTTGAGAATGACTCACCTGAACCTGTCTCTGCTGGTGCCGAGACTGTCTTTGTAGATCTTGTCGACCCAGATGATAAGGACAGGTCCTTTTCGCGATAGTTGAGCTGGATCATTGGTGCAAAGATTGTTATCCCGTCTAAAGACACGGTGCTGGTCTCATCTGTGACCGTGGCTGGAAGGGTGAGCCAGTTGAGAACAGTCTTTTGCTTAGAGCATGATGCGACTTGTAATGATCCTCTAGAAGCGATGGTCGTGCATGTTTGTGGACCGCCGGGTTGCGCGCATGTATAGCCACTACAGCAGTAAGTCTCGGAGTAGAATATCAGTTACTAGGCGTTCTTACGAGGGACAGCATCCTATCACCCTCTCGTCATCTTGTATCGAGAACTGGAAATTGAAGTTTCCGGTCTCAGGACCCGTCGCGGTACACGCCTTTTCGTAGCCTTGAGGGCACTCGAATGCTGGAGAGTAGAAGCCCCAGCCATTCAGGGCATTTCCAGCGGCGATCGATGATTTTCGCGGTGGCCAACAGTCTGTATCGTCGAGTACGCCTTGCTACGAAGTTCCGTCAGATCAAGTTCGACGCATCAACAAAATATCGACCTACCGTGTTGTCCTGGTTATTCCCGCACGTCTGGCCTTGCCAAGCATTCGTACATGTCGAGCAATCGGTGACTGGGACGGTACATCGATCAGGGTACTTCCACTCAGTTGTGAAAGGGCCCAAGTTCGTTCGTGCGCTCGGCATGGCGGTCGTCGTGCACGGTGTTTATGTGGAGGATAAAAGAAGTAAGACGAGATCTTCAGGTCAAGAAATGGCGAAAGAAAGGTAAAAGAATTGACCAAGGAGAGAAATTAGAACGGGTCAGCCCATCTGTCACCCCTGTTAGTCCCGTCTTACTGCTCACACCTATTTCCCTTTCGAGGCACTGCAGGCTTACTTGCGTCCGCTTCAACAACTGTATGGCCAATAAGCAGCATTGTTTCTTTTTTCAAGCCTTTCTGCCTAGCAACAGCCAACAAAAGCTGTCATCGCCACAGGGATTGCAAGGCCGTTGCCGTTCTGGGGAAATTATGGCCCCCAAATGTCAAAAGGATTGGGACAACCTTGCAGATACGGAACCACATGGCTGAGTTATGTTGGCTATGTCTCTCCGCCATTCGCAGGGATGTTTGTCCAAAGGCCAATCGCAACAGCGCCTCATCTCCCCATCCTTGACTTGCGCATCTCACTGGGCTGATTCGAAGGCTATGCCAGATCCTTCAGTCATTCGTGCAACATTCAATATTAGGTGAGCTCCATTCAAGGCTTGACAAGGTGCTACCAAAGTAAGAAACTTATCAGTAATTATTCAACACTTTCTTCTGGGACCGCCATTGGCGCTTTGTCGCTTGGATGAGCTTAGATCTCCTAAGCCCGGATCTGAGATATCTTGGCAACGAGGAAGTGCGGCAAGCCTGTAGATCATCCTATGTTTGAAACATTGACTGTGATAGTATGTGAACTGCCAGGAGATCGCTGTAGAGTCCCAAGAGAGATACAAAGACGATGTGCGGCATCACTGGAAGGAAGGCTGATTTCCTGCGGTCGAACATTCCCCCAAACTAGTACGTAGTCGCGCAGTTCATGCAGGTAGTATTCCTCTCCGTACGAACTGTAGTATCCATCAACGCAGCGCATTATATCTGCATATTCTTTATCCGTGGAGTTGTAGATACTCATCCATGGTTTCAGATCCCCAGACGACGAATCCACTGCCAAGCCGCAGACTACATAGATCCGATAGATAAAGGTCTTGGCAGTATCGGCCAGCTGAAAGTTGAGAAAGCCAGTGAACTGTTCGCTCCTGTCTGTGACGAATTCCTGACGCAGATTATCCCATAGATCCGCTGGCTTTGCTGCAAAGGAAACGAGCTTGAACCCAGGACAAATATTGAACTGCGACGCTATATTCATTTCGAGACGCTTTGCCAAGTCAGTGGAACCAAAGGACGTGACGTGTTTCCGAATGAAAATCTTGTGGCGTGGACCCGCCCATAACAGATAATCATGTGTTTCGAAGAGTTCATGCGGTAGGCTACGGACAAAGCCATCAGCCGTCTTTGTGAGGTAAACTCCAACCTTTGGCGCACCATAGTCATTCGGTATTATGCATGCGAGGTTGAGGACGTATTCCTTATTCTTGCTCTCGCCAAGAAATGTCTCCAGTCTAAGGCCCTTGTTCGTCATGCTGTATTCGTGCCCGTATCTTATTGTTGAAGTGCGGCGGAGATCTCGACAGTGTGCGAACTCGGAGGGTGATAAAGCGAGGATACCGCGAAATCCTTGTAGTCGAAATGTTCCTAGATGTTTCCCTTCGTGTAAACTGACTTTCCATGCAAAGATAGAGAGGTCAGTTGTTTCTTTGATGATTTCCTCTTGAAGTCTGCCAAATGCTTTGTTCCCTTCTCCATAGAGCATCGGCATGTTGACACCGAAGATCCCGAGGAGGCAGTATGCTAGATCCTCTACTCTTGTGGTCTCTCGGTTTGCCGCCCATGACATGCGCTTCGCAACTGGTATGGTCTCCAGGATAGCGTTGTCTTCTAGAACTGCAATGTCGATACCAGTGATGCCTGAGATTCTGCCTTGCAACTCTGCTTTGGTTCCCCGGTAATTCCAAGCACTGTCGTAAAACTCAAGATTTCGAGAAGCAATCAGTTCCTGCAGTGTCCATCCTCTGGTAAACCATCGACAAAACGACAAGCCAGAAAGCTGGTCATCCTGCGAGCTGCGATGAATTTCCAAATCTTCGAGGTGAGCAAAGCAAACCTCTGAGAGCTTGTACCAGTTGAACATGGAATTTATAGCTTCAGCTAGCTCTGCGCTGCTCCTCTTGTCAACACAGCAAGTGTCGACCCATGCGTATGCGATCCCTCTCTCTTTGGCCAATCTGCAAGTGTGTATAATCTTGACATAGCCTTTCTTTCCTTTTTCCTCGCCCTTCATCATGTCTTCGAACGTGACTTCATCGTCACCCCAGGTATGCGACAGAATTGCATAAGGAGTTGATGATATGTTCTTGTCCTCTAGAGCGATCGTCGTAGTATTGATGAGCCACATGACTGCCCTTGGCACAATTTCGGAATATTCACAAAGCCACAGAACTTTATCTATACCCTAGATTCGAGCTTCTTTCTTGGCAAATTTACAAAGATAGCTTTGCACCAGGTTGACATCAGAAGCGGGGTTGAATTCAGCTGACAGCTGAGGTATTTCAGGTCGTCGGAAAATAGTCGGCCTGATGATGACCAAAACACCAGGCCATGGCTGTACAAGTATCACTGATGAGTCAAGTTGCTGTTACACATTTCAACCAAGTATATCAGGAGTTTTAAAGAGACCTGACGGTTGCATATCATCAAGATTCGTGATTCAGGGTAGTATTGTCAATTTAGACGACTCACAGGAAATAATTGGCACTAATCGATGTAACCTTATCTCATTTCCAGAGAAGGAGAAAAGCAACCGTCTAATGAAAAACTCATTCTATTGTAGATACGAATCAATCTTGAGTTGATAATCGAAGACTGTTTAAGATTACCAAGCTTCGTGGAGGATTACCGACAATGGCAATTCACAGCGACATCTCTAGCTTCCAAACTTTGCCGCTTTCCAGGCTAGCGCAACCATCAACTCATCATAGCCGAGATCCCTTCATTGGCTCCATTGAATTAATATGAGGTAACAAGATCGATTCTATGGGTCCGGAATTAGGAAGAATTTTCGGTGGAGAACCAAACATGAAGTCATAAGAAGCGTTCCCCAGAATCTCCATCTCTTGGCTGGTCACTTGGCATTTCTAAAACTGTAAATATTCTTAGCCAAGAGATCTTGCCAAGGAGTTTCACTTAGCTAAGCGTTATGTTTGCTGAAACGGAGAGGTCTGAGGTTGCTTGTAGCAATGAGTCTTCAGGTATGTTACATTGTGAGGAACTGAGAGGTGAAGTGCTGATGGATATAGAACAACCGATAATTGTTCAGTGGAACGGCCCAAATGATCCTGAAAACCCGTACAATTGGTCCCGCAAGAAGAAATGGTTCGCCGTTGGTCTTGGTCTCTTCGCGACATTCATCTCTATGATGAACGGGACAATCATCACTACAGCACACGAAGCAATCGGCGAGGACTTCAATGTCAGCGATGAGAACTTCCCCCACTCGTACTGGCCCGTGGCATCATGGGGTCTTGGGGGTGCACTATTCTCACTGGTTTTGCTTCCGATCATGGAAGACTTTGGGATGAGACTTGTGTTTCTACTCGTGTACACTGTCTTCCTCTGTTTTCTCATTCCCGTTGGAGTGGCGCCTAACTACGCGACTTTGATCATCACTCGCTTCTTCAGCGGTGGATGCTGCACTATCCTCGCGAATGCAGTAGCCGGCATCATTGGTAATGTCTTCGCCACAGATCGAGCTCGAACAATCCCGACTGGTTTGTATATCATGATCTACCTGAACGCCAGCAGTCTTGGACCCGTCATTGGCGCTGCTATCTTTCAGTTTCTGCCCTGGCGATGGATTGGCTACATCGAACTCATCTGGACGGGCGTGTTCTTCCCGATCTTCATCTTGGCGATGCCTGAAACGCGAGGATCAGCGATATTGACTGCTAGGGCGAAGAAGTTGAGAAAGCAAGGGAAGAATGCGTACAGCCAAAAGGAACTTGAGTCGAAGTCAATTCTTCACGATATCTGGACGAGCATCCAGCGACCACTATACATGCTCTGCACCGAGTCGGTGGTCTTCATCTCAACTATCTGGACTGCCTTCAGCTTGGGTGTGATTTACGTTTTCACGCAATCTGTTGAGCAAGTCTTTGCAGCACTGTACGGATGGAACGCCATTGAAGCGGGCTACGTTCAAGCCGCCATCGTCATCGGAGAAATTCTCGGCTTTGGCCTATGTGTCCTGACAAACAACTGGTATTATGCTTCTGCGTCACGCAACAAAGAAGCCCCCGGTACACCCATCCCCGAAGCTCGACTCTACGCCGCCGTAATCGGAGGTTTCATCGGCGTCACAGGCGGAATGTTCGTCTACGCCTGGACAAGCTACTCCTCAGTTCACTGGATCGGACCTGCTATTGGCCTTATGCTCGTTGGACTTGGCACCGAGGCTGTTGTCGTTAGTATCGCGAATTATCTGATTGATGCTTATAGCAATTATGCAGGAAGTGCTATTGGAGCTACAGTGCTGGGCGAGAACTTGGGCGTTGCGTTCTTACCGCTTGCTTCGAGCAGTATGTATACGAATTTGGGCTTTCACTGGGCCAGTTCGCTGTTGGGGTTCATCTCGTTGGTGTTGGCGGCGGCGCCTATCGCGGTGTTTGTCTGGGGGAAGGAGATTAGAGCGCGAAGTCCGTTTATGAAGTCTGCTATGTCGAAGCCTATGGAGTTTGCGATCTCGTCCTCAGAGTGAGAGAGCTGGGAATGAACAGCACATAGTAATTAAGTACAAATTGAAAGCAACGGCTGTCGCATGAGCCAATATGCACGAGCTCTGAAAGATTCAGTGAACACGACGGTATAAAATCGTAAATCTCTTTTACCTGCCACTTTCAGCCGTATTACTGCTTTATCTCGGATCAGTCGGGTCCTTTTGTCCTTGGCCCCAAATCCTTCTCACGTTGAGTCATTCAACCCCAACGTTTGCAAGGTTTGAGCAAGCCACTTTCGCTCACATTGGCTCGCTTGGTGATAGACGTAACGCCGCTAATTTGCCGATCTGATAAACAGGATCTGATAACCGGACATCGCGACCGATAGCTCCGCGCTACCTCCGTAAGCACTACCTTTCCAGGAGGAATCGGCCTCCGACCGTGAATACTGGCTGTGATGCGGGGTATAAATATCTTCACCTTAGCAATACATCTTCAATCGAGTATGTCATCTGTACTACTTTCTTGATACAAGATGACTACAGATGTGAAAGAACCCGTTCTTGATACTGAGCTTGGTGTACTCAACAGTACACGAGCAGATCCATATCTCGTCGCTTTCAATGAACTCGACAGCGATAACCCCAAGAACTGGCCCGATAAACGAAAATGGGCCGTGACAAACGTCCTCTCCATAACAGGTTTCAACCGCATCCTCGTCTCAACAGTGATGGCACCCGCGCTTTCTGTCATCGCCAAAGACCTCAACATGACAGCGACTCAATCCGTCATGGCATTAAGTATCTACCTTTTAGCAACTGCCTTCGGCCCCCTCGTTATTGGGCCATTGTCCGAGGTCTATGGACGCAAGACAATTCTTCACGTCTCCAATGTTTGGTTCCTCGTTTGGAACCTCGCCTGCGGGTTCGCAAACTCAAAGGAGATGCTGATTGGTACTCGCTTCCTCGCTGGTTTTGGCGCAAGTGCCGTTTATGCCCTTGGAGGTGGAGTTCTAGGTGATATTTGGCGTCCTGACCAACGTGGCAAGTCTCTTGGGTGGTACTCTGTCATTCCTCTCATCGGCGCCGCAACAGGTCAGTCCAAACCTCATTCCTTTGGGCATCACGTTACTAACTCCCAAAAAAGGTCCCATCATTGGCGGCTTCATGACTGATCGGATTTCTTGGCGATGGATGTTCTGGTCTACTTCCATGTTCCAAGTCGCAATGGCTGCTATCTCATTTACCACGTTCCGCGAGACGTATGCCCCTGCAATTCTGAAGAAGCGGGCTAAGAAATTACGCAAAGAAACCGGTCAACCATATTACACCTACGCTGAGCGCACGCAAGAGGGACATACTTTGAGAAAGGTCCTAACCCAAGCCATGACCCGTCCTCTTCGCCTTCTGGCATTCCACCCCATCATCCAAGTGGCGGCTGTAATCTCTGCTATCGGCTATGGTCTTTTATACATCGTCCTCTCAAGCTTTGCAGAGGTTTGGACGAGTCATTACGGGCAGTCCGTTGAGATAAGTGGTCTACACTACATTTCTTGTGCATTAGGTGAACTAGCAGCGTCTCAACTCGGTGCGCCGTTGATGGACTACTGGTTCCGCAGAACCGAGCGTCGCAATGGCCAGCATTTACCAGAAAACAGAGTACCACTGATGGCCATGGGCGCATTCATAGCACCAATTGGCTTCATCGTCTATGGCTGGTGCGCTGAGTTCAGAGTTCACTGGGCATGGGTCGATGTAGCCATGCTCATCACCTGTTTCGGTATGCAGATATCTGGTATGCCGTTACAAGCGTACCTGATCGATGCTTATCCGGATCATACGTCAAGTGCTATCGCGGCAGAGCAGTTTCCTCGTAGTTTAGCTGCATTCTTGTTTCCGCTTTTCACGCCAAAGATGTATGCTGCTCTTGGGTATGGATGGGGGAACAGTGCTATGGCGTTTGCGGAGTTGGCGCTCGAGTTGGCTGCGCCGTTGTTGTTGTGGAAGGTTGGGGCTAGCTTACGAGCGAGGGCGACGTCGAGTCTGTAGGAACGCGTGTTTTGGCGCAGTGAGGATATTGCTTCCGCTGGCTAATGGATGTTGGTATTGGTACTGTCAATTCGCATACTTTCGTTTTGTCATCATTATTCCCATGAACCCTCCGTCAAGCCGCCACCGCCGTATTCCACATCGCTCTCTTGTCTCTCGGTTATAATTAATACTCAAACCTCCATCGAGGATCAGTGTCACCTCTCCAGTCCTCCACTTCTCCGACGTGCTTAATCTCCTCACTCACCGCCGCCCGAGCATCATTCTGCTTCTTTAATCTCCAACCAAGTAAACTCACAACCACAATATTAGCAACAAGATATCCCAGTGCCATAGAGTGCCCAACTACGAATCGAGGCCCATCACCAGATCGATACAACTGCGTCCCCATGACAGCACCGAGGTTTCCAATACTAATCTGCATAGCATTCGCAATAGCACGCTTTGTCTGGCCAGATACGTTGATGGCTGGCCAGCTGAGGACGAGAGCAGTAGCAGGGTAGATTCCAGCAGCGGCGAAGAATGTCCCAACGTATGAAACTCCCGGTCTAGCGGTGGGATTGGTATTGGCGAGAAGGATGATGTACCCGATGGCTGCGACACCAGCCGAGCCGGCAATGAAGATAGCGCGTTTGGCAAGTTTCTCAGAGGCAATGGCAACACCTAGAGTAGTGACGAAGGCAACAGCGTAGGGCGGGATTGTCAAGAGCTGTGCGACTGCTGCTTTGTAGCCGAGGTCCTTAATAATGGTGGGCTAATTTTGTTAGTGAGAGTTTTTTAGCCTTGGGGCGTGGTGACTTACCAGGAAAAGCGAAAGAGTGTATAGCGGTAGGCTCATGGTGTGGAACCCCAGTCCGTAGAGCCAGCAACTTGGGTCACTGAATGCCTCGCGAACGGCAGCCCAGCTAAACTTCTCTTCGCGAATGGCATCACTGTCTGCATGCAGGCGCTCATGGATGAAGGAGCGCTCTGATTTCGTGAGAAACTTTGATGTATCCGGATAGTTCTCGATGAACCAGTATGCCGCAACGGCGACTACTACTGTCGCGATACCTTCCTGCTTCATGTCAGCAGCATGACAAAAGTGGTCTTTGAGATACTTACCAGGATGAAGATCCATCGCCAACCATTATCCCAGACGACACCTGCCATCTTACCAATCCCCTATTCTCATTAGTACGGCTGCTTGAATGAAGTCAAGTTGACTTACATATGCCAAAATACCGCCAAAGGCTCCTGCCAGTGATGCTGCGCTGAAGAATAGCGAGATACGATACTGTCGTTCGCGTCGCTTATACCACATGGAGAAGTAGTATACGACACCTGTTCTTCATCAGTACATTCGTTCCAAATAGCAACCCTTACGAGTGAACCCACCGGGAAATAATCCACTCTCGGTTACACCCAGGAAGAATCGGGCAATGAAGAAACCAGTCTTATTCTGCACGATACCGAGAAGCGTAGCGACGATACCCCAGGCCACGGTGAGTGTTGGCAGCCATAGTCGAGGAGTAGTCCGTTTGAGGATAATGTTGCACGGAATCTGGAGTTGTCAGATACATGCTTGGAGGCAATGATGGGCGACGAACCTCGAAGAGAACATAGCCGATAAAGTACAACGTCAAGCCAGTGAGATACTCATTACCCGCTATTCGATGTCAGCTTGAGAGATACCAAGGCGGTTCTGTCAATCTTACACATGTGGAGATCATCGATCATTCCCTCAATTCGTGCGTTTCCGACTATTCGTAGATATCAGCTTGATGTTTCGCCTCTTGCTCATACGCTTCATACCATTACTGCGGTCCAAGAATGACAGCAGATACAAGATCCCAACTGCCGGCAAAAGCTTTAAGTCAAGTTTGCGGAGCAGCGCCTTCTCGTTTATTTGCGAGCTAGAGTCGATGGTACCGGCCTCATCGCTGAGGTCCGGCGGCGAATCGTTCTTCAAGTCGGCGGGCATCTTGTAGAACCACGTCTCGAAATTCAATACTACAAAGTGTCAAGAACTTGAAAGTTCGGATGGGCCATGTCAGTTAAATGTGCTTGCGGAGTAAGAATGATGTCTCCTTCTAGTAATATTGCACCATTCGTCCCTTGTTGGGATCTTCACGAGGTTTCATCCATTTCAACCTGTCATTTCGATGCAACGCTGATATTGGTACTTCGGCAACCGCTGATAACTCCACCTCTTCAAAAGTACCTCATACGAGATCTGCATCAACTCTTACCCCTTCCACAATTAAAAGCGATGCACAGAAAGATTAGAGTACAGTGATGGATGCACAATCTAGATGCATCGATCGGAGCATTTTCCCCAAACGACCCAAACATGACGTTGACGCGTAGAATAGACCACTGCCGGCACTTTCTCACTTCCATGACATCACCATTTTGGCGAAGGGTTGGTATTTGAGACGTGAAGTTGATATGTCGCCATGTTAGCAGCCTCTGTCGTGATCTCAGACGGGCCAATGGGAGCGTTTGTGATAACGGCTTGGCTTACCCGCTTGGGGTAGCATGGGGAACCATGAACGTGGGATTTCAGTGGAATATCGGAGCAAATTAAAGACTTTTGAGATGTGCATTGGATTGAGCGAATGAACTGAAGGAGATAGTAAAGCGGACATAAACGAATCGGAATCGATGCTGGATTCACGGCACTAGCCGCCCCAGAAGTCGACCAGGTTCAATATTGTGTCCTACATCAACCTGAAGACATCACTCAACGATCCCCTTAATTTTCAATCCCAAGTGTATTTAAACATTAGGTATAAAGCGTATGTATGGCTTTTTATGTTACTGGGAACCAAGCCCGGCCAGCAGCTCACGCATATCGAGCCCTGTGCCTTGATAGGTTGAGATCCTACTATTTCACGTTTAAGATCGAATGTTCCTTCAGTATACTTTTGTAATTGCCAGCTGATACTTCAATTATGCATGGGAATAATGCAGTTGCGTGTTGTTACTCGTCAAGTTGACGTTCTCTCTCCTCTACCAAGGGGTCCGAGACCGTGATAGCAACGTACCGATCACCATTCAAGCCACGGTTTCGTGAAACGTTTTAGAGGAGAATACCCAATGGATAGTTCTTCAGGCTTTTTTATGCGGTTTATTTCTAGAATTCAGACATCGTGTGATCAACCCCCCTTCAACTTATCCTACCAAAGCCTTTTATATCTGTGCAACATATCATAAACAGACCAGGCTAACCATTCTCAATCTCCTAAACACTACTCTGTACATTTCACAATAACATTCTGTTTATCCTTTTCCCAAAATGAGAGCAAACATGTAGTGCTACTACTGCGGCAACGAGATAGGTAATGATGTTGAAACCTTATACGATGTGCCGAAAACCTTGTTCGTAATGGAAACCCGGCGCGTTACACGTTGCGGGGGAACGACGTTGGGAAACGGTACACAACAGCAAAGAACACGTAGTCTCTTGAATGAGGTTTATAATTGAATAGCTGAAGTTTCTGACGGGCGTGTATTCCGACCGAAGTGAGATTTTGAAGCCCGTTCGAGGATCCATTGCATACTCACAATCTCACATAAACCCGATGACAGGGAGATCACATCTTCATTAAGGCTCCGCTATAAGTCTCATCCTCTAGACATATCGTTATTTGAGCGCTGCTCGCTTCTCAACTTCAGCTTTATTTCTCTTACCCGGTCGAAATGGCATCCCTCACCAGCAAAAGCAACCTGCCAAAGGACGGCATAAAAATCATCCACGCCGGTCTTTACCGCACAGGAACAGCCTCCATGGCCGCAGCATACCGGACCCTCGGCTACAAAGCCCACCACGCTCTACACAATGAATGGCACGAGCCGTGGAATAAGCTCGAACAAGCAGCGGAAGCTACCTTTCCTCACCTCAGCCACCTGCCAGACTACACTCACAGCGGTCCTCGTCCCCCGTTCACAAGAGAAGATTGGCAGAGTTTATGGGGTGTCTATGATGTCGCCACTGATATAGCATCGACTTTCACGTTGGAGCTTATCAAGGCTTATCCTGATGCAAAAGTGGTTGTTGTCCAGAGAAAATTTGAAGAGTGGTGGCCGTCATTTCACTCGGAGATATTGGTCTCTGTGTTTGAAGCAACCTGGCTTCAGAAGTTCTTGACGTGGTATGTTTTACGTTTTCGGGCTTTACATGCCATGAGGAAGATTCTCGCTGGTTTCTTCTCTGTAAACGAGTACTCTGTGGAGGCCATCACGCCCGATATTGCAAGGAAGATTTATGAGGAATTTTATAAAAAGGTTCGGGAAGCTGTACCGAAGGAGAGACGGTTAGAGTATTCTCTTGGGGATGGGTGGGAACCGCTTTGTGAGTTCCTGGGAAAGGATATACCGGACGTTGAGTTTCCGAGAGTTAATGATCGGAAGACTCATAGTGAGGATATGGAGCGGCTTATGGCGAAGCTTATGAGGGTCTCGATGGGGGTTCTTGGACCTTATCTTGTTGCGGTTCTTGCCGTTGCTGTTGTGTTTTATGCCTGGTAGGGATGCATGTCAAAAACATCAGAGTGCCTCTTGTCCTTCACAACCCAGCGGTTTCTTGACAGTATCCACAGGAAAGTATAGAAGGTCCCATAATAGAAATAGCATTAATATATATATTGGTTGAATAGTATACGATATTATGTAGAGCATCCAATCGATCTCATCTCAGAACTCCGTCATGTCCATACCAGATCCAAAAATCATAACCTCATAGCCCATTACCACAAATCATAAACCCTCATAGGCATACCTCTCTTCCTCAATGGAAGAGCAGTACTATTCCTCGTAACATTCTGGACAGTACACCCCTCCGTATTGTACGCCTTATCATACTGCCCCGTCAAAACAGTAGCCAACCACTGAATAGCCGTTGCAGCATTAAGCACAAAGTTCTGCGAATGCGTGCCAACAGTATTTCGTTGATACAAGATATTAGCACCGACACTACAGTATCGCTCAATGAGCTTATCGGTGTTTGCAATAGGGCTGATCTCATCATGGACACCTTGGTACGCAAAGATGGGCCATTGTGGAACACCATGGTAGCCCATGATTCCATCGCGGTTGATGATGCGCTGGACTCGAGGATCGCGGAATAATTTGTCGCCGTCCTTGAAGAAGTCGAAGATATCGACTCCTGCAAACGCAGCGCCTGCTTCAGCGAGGGTGTAGTTCTCGGCAGCTAGGAAGGCAGTCTTGTTGTTCTCTCCGGAGGTCTTCAATTGCGAGAGAACGTATTTCTGTACGTCAGGGTACTGGCTGGTCAAACCGAGGATGGAGCTTGGCGCAAGACCAGCAGCGTCTTTGCCAGAAATAGCATCCAGTACAGCTGTGACATTCGGTGTCAGACCACCAAGCGCAGCACCAACGACTGTGTCTTCAAGATCAGGTGCATACTGCACAGCAAGCTCAGAAGCCCATTCACTAGCCAACGCACCACCAGAGTATCCCCACAGCGCAACGCGAGGGTTCGTTGTGTTCAGGCCAAGACCGAGAGAGAGAACAGCGCGGATTGAATCAAGAGTTGCATGGCCGGAGATGACACCTGCTGTGAACGACGCAAGAGGACCTTCGTAGTCAGGAACGCTGAGAAATACGCCAAGACCTAGAGCAGCGTTGAAAAGCTCAAGACTGCTGACACCATCTGCGGAGTAAACAGCATAACTTGGACTAGCATCCACATCTGCTGAATCATAGGGAACTTGGTACGAGAGTAAAGCGCTCTGGTTGAACAGCGTCGCAGCAGTGCTGTTGGCCCCAAGCTTAGGCACAAAGAGCGTCGTGACGGCCCATGTTGGCTTGTACTGGCTGTCTGTAGTGCGGTACAGAATATTATACGTCGCAGAGCTGTTACTCGTGATGCGGGTTAAATTTCCCGGCGCAGGGCGTAGACGAAGAACAGTGCCGGGCTCTTTATTCTCATAGCCTTCTGGGGCGGTATACCATGGATCTTCACTGGGTGGGAGAGGTTCAGACGAAACAGCTCGTTTGTAAATATGGCCTTGAGCAGCAGCAGCGAGGCCTAGCAAAAGAGTGAGGACACGATGAAGAGCCATTGTGAAGAATGA
Source organism: Fusarium phyllophilum (assembly GCA_013396025.1). NCBI lineage: Eukaryota > Fungi > Ascomycota > Sordariomycetes > Hypocreales > Nectriaceae > Fusarium > Fusarium phyllophilum. Next base: position 13,922 of record JAAOAQ010000281.1, on the reverse strand, counting down.
TGTAATTGACCACCAGTCTAAACCTTCAAGCAACAGCGGAGAAGAGACTTTTTAACTCAATTCCACATCACATTACGTATGACGCCGAGCCGAGGCTTCCGCCAACCGTGCCCCCCAGAAACTAAACATGGTTTAGAATAAAGGCTTGGAAGATGCCATTTCGATAGTTCACAGCCTAGTTTGGGCAGTCATGACGATTAGTGTTTGGTGGCTGGACGAATTAGCTTGTCCGACGGGACCAATTAGAGGAGCTAAAGTCCGCAAGATTGGTCCGGTTTTCCGTTGGAGTTGCGGGGTTGAGACAAGGGTAGCAGGGTGGTTATTGAGTCCGACGGAGGGAAGGGTTTATTTTTGTTTCCGAGGATGACGTTGGATGGGAGATGAGCCTTGTGATGTTTCGGTGGGGGAATGCGTGCTTGGCTGTTGCTGGGCGGTGTTTTTGTCTCTCTTGGTGATGGAGATGGAGATGGGTGAAGCCATTCGTGAGGAACATGGCGGCAAAACGGGCGTGTGGGAGAAGCCACGGCTGAGAATCAGAACCTTGGACTGGTATACAAAGTTCATCGGCTTCCTTGCCAGTAATGGCGTCGCCCGTTACGCGTGCGTGCGTTTGTGCGTTGGCATCGCTAGCTTCGTCGTCAAATGCGGGGTTTCAATCCAACGATTGAACTGCCCGATTTGTGACTTCAACAGAAAAAACATGTGCAAATGCAATTGATGTGATGACTGCTGAAAGACTGACCCAGAGCTTCGGAAACCTTCATCTTGCAGTACAAGGTTCTAGAGTAATCGGTAGATCCCTCTGTAGAGTTTCATTGACCTCAATGGCACTGTACCATTGATGACGCAATGGGCTTGGTAATCTACGGTGATGAGAGAGCTCAGTGGAGATAACAAGCGGGTGGGTGCGTTAGTACTGTACCCATTCAACGCGGTTTTAGCCTGCTTTCCCGTCAAGAGTTTAGCGTTCATGACTGTCTTATTCTGTCATCTAGTTGGTCTACCCGGTAGTTGATGTCTTTGCTCAAACTACCTCGATGCAGGCCTCAGGCCTATGCTTCCTGCTTTGTAATCTGCTACGTATCGTATTTTGGCCATAAATCTGTTTCAAACTATGATTTTTAAAACCCCGATTTCTATTAATTCATACAAGCACATACTAACTTGACTTATTTGCAATGTGGAATGAATTATGCGGGATTTGTTACGTACTGAGTCGTGTTGAAAGATCTTACAATGTCTTCATTCCAACTTGGTATCTATTGGAAAGGTGCATTCCACGAGTCCTTACGACCTTTGAGTCTAACTGAATCTTATTAAGTCTTTACTCAGTCTTCCAGTAGGGATTGTTGATGGCCTCAGTAATAATCTGCTTAAGTGGCTTCCAACCATCCTGACCAGCCCACTTCTTCAAGAGAGCAACAGATTGAGACTGATCAGTTGACAGCTTAAGGTAAAACGTCTCAGGATAGTCATCGATGAATTTCCTTTGCGGTCGAAGCTCTCGCAGAATGGGCAAGAAATCGTTCCAGTGAGCTTTGTGGCCCCACGTCTGGAGACGCGCATCCTTAACTTCGGGATCAAGAAGGGCAGCGACATGGACGAGGGCAACGTCTTGGACATCGACAAAGAAAGCTTAATAGGTGAATGTTAGTGTGTTGTAAGGGAGTCGTTTAATAATGGGACCTACCAGTTTGGAACGTGTCAATCATCTCCCTCTTCTCAGTGAAGAGTGAGTAAATCCAGTTTCCGTATGAAGAGGCATGTCTCTCGTGGAGTGGTTCGCCCAAGATACCTGACGGGCTGACAACATTGGTCACAAAGTGAGGCTTATTCTCGTCGACGTATTTCCATAGCACTTGTTCTGCAGCGACCTTGCTTGCAGCGTAGACGAGCATGGCACGCGAGGGCTCGTAAGGCGGAGGAGCCCAGGCCTCTTTGACAGCGAATTCATTCCATGAATTGCGGTCAACGACACCATCTTGGTCAGCTGTAGGGAAGACTGCAGCGACGATAGAGCTAGTGAAGACGAAGCGGGTGACAGATGACTCTTTAGATGCACTTTCGAGGACAGAAGTTACTCCCGCGACAGTCTGGGGGACGACATTGTTGGGGTTGGGATCAAAGTCAAGGACACTTGCGATATGAGCAACAGCCGAAACACCTTTCACTGCCTCGTCAAAAGCTCCCGTAGCAGATAGGTCGGGAACAGTGACGAGCTCGTAAGAGCCACTCTCGGCGTAAGACTTGAAGTGATCATCAATGAGCCATTGTGCCTTGGCTTGGTCACGAACTGTGCCTCGGACTTTGAAGCCGCGTTGGAGAAGTTGACGGGTAACGTGGCTGGCGACAAAACCTGTGGCGCCGGTGACGAGGACCCAGGAGCCGGTGGGGATGGCTGTTGGAGGTGAAGACATGGCGATATACTGGCGTATGTAATATGAGAAGGCTATGCGAGTTGCGAGTTTGAGATGGATGAGGTCAAGTCGCGGATCGATGTACAGATATATAGCTTTCAAAGAGTCGATGAGGGACAGAACATGTCTCTGAATGTCATGGCTCATATCTCGAGCTTACAAACCAACGGATGCTTCATAATGAAGGAAGTCATCTCATCGAAGCCAAAAGAACAGAAATGATCTTCTTAATGGCCTGAAGAGATATGTGTTGCGGTCATGTTCTAATTTTCCGGACCCTCTACCTGAAAAGGAAGTCATAAGGCTTGGCAAAGTGGGCACTAACAATATTCACGAATTGGCGAGAAAGATACATCTTGTAATAATATGTATTGTGAACATAAGCTTACGCAAGGAATTCAATCATACGCTGTACGTTTCCTTACCAGCAGTGGCTGGAGTACGCAATGCCCTTCGGTAACTGTAGCCCCGGACCCTCCCGCATCTCAAGAAATCTAAAATACATGCGCTTCAGCAATCCCGTCCCATCAAGGCACTGAGAAACCCCCGCAGCTTCTATCATCGCAAACACACCCTGGATATGTTGCCTCGCAACAACAGGCTCACCAAAGTTAACCTACTCAAACATCAGAACAAACTTCTGCGCTGCACTAAAGACTTACCTCATCTAAAGCCATAGCACAAGCTTTCGCAATAGTTAGCGCGCTAACAGTAGGTGAGGCGCCACTAACGGCATGGCGCAGTGCCTTGAGGCCGTTATACTTGTACTGTAGTGCGGCTGGCATAAAGCCGGAGTTGGGATTGTTCGTAAGGATGTGGCGGCATGCGCCGAGGAGGATGATGGAGCAGAGAAGATCACTGTCTGTGATGGCGAGACCTACCCAGTCGCGCATCACGCGTCCTTCATGGTCGTTCATCTTGTTGAAAAGACGGCATGTCTTGACGTTATGCGGAACGACGACACGGATATCTTGAGAGCGTCGTTAGCGGATGGGCATGAATGAAGGGGCAAACATACAATGATCGAGCAGAAAGTTCTCATGAGACAAGAGTTGTTTCGGAAGCGCGGCAAATGGATCGCGGCTATACCCAAGAACCCTGTTCAGAGAAGTACTCTCCGCATTTCTAGCCATGTCCTCCTGGTGTTTCTGCATTCGTATTCTTCTCTCCTTGGCATGTCTCTGCCGAACCGCATGGGAGTGAGTTAAGCTCCGGACATTCTGGGGGACAGGCTCAGCTGGGTTAGAGACGGTGACAAATTGGAAGTCTCGCGGCATTTTTGTTTTCTTTGTAGCGCTTTTGCGATTCATGAGATGGAAAGCAGGGAGGTTGAAGTACCGGAGAGAAGAACATTTAGGGAGTTACTAAGCTGAGGTGAAATGCCAAGACTTACAACTTCTTGTCTGGGTTAGGGTGAGTTTTGGGAACCGCTGAGCTATTTTTGGCTAGCGGGGCCTGGGAGGTTGCCATCTGAACGCACGCGCTCCTGGGATGATGAGGAGCATGGTCAGGTCAAGCTCTACCCAAAGGATGAGGATGCGATACCCATATCGCACAGGCCCTTGTTCATTCCGGAGCTTACGGAGTGTATCGGAGGACTCTGTTGGTAATTCCAAGTCACATTACTCAACATTCACAGCGACCATTATGAATTCTGTTCAGTGCCAACTATCCATCGTCTCTTGGATGTTACATAACTACATAACTCCATAGGACAGATTATCTATATCGTACAGTATTTTACAGTGAGACATTGCTCTTTTGCCACTAGCCCATCCATCCACCAACCCTCAGCGTGCTTATACGCCGTACCGAAACTCACGGAACTTCTTCTGGTAGTAATACGTCGCAAGTCCGCCCGCGGCACCAAGAAGAAGCGGCACAGGAGCTCGGCCACCAGTCTTGATGATTCTGGGCACAGCGGAGCCGGTCAAAAGGACACTGTTGGCGAGAGCAAGCTCAGATCCGTAGTCCTTGTTGTTCTTAAGGAGATAACCTACGCCTTGTGAGTCGTGAGATCAGATGAGGGAGAGGATAACATACCAGCGTAGGCATATGAGACACCGAGACCGACACCAGCGACGAGAGAAGGCGTTGAGCGAGTTCGGATGTAGCCAGCTGTGCCGCCAGCAGCGACTGTGATGAATGGTCAATTGGGGTCCACGTCACATGGTGAGGTCGTGGGGTGACTTACGGAGGCCTGCGAGAGTGAATGAAGGGTGCTCAGCCATTTTTGCGACGTCAATGGCGATCAATGATACACTGGAAACAAGCTTTTGTGTTGATGAGGCTTGTCGGCATCAGCGGCATTTGGTGGGCTGATCTTCGAGACTGGCTGACAAATGCATTTGATAGGCCCGGGGAAATGTGGTTCCGGATCTTATCATGCGAACGCGGTCGCGTATCGATAACGTGATATCACAACATCATGGTTCTGAGTTATGGGACTGGATGCATCTCGTCAATAATAGGCAATATCTTGGTGAGGTACATCAGTTGTGATGCTCTCTCAAGGCGTCTCGCACCCATCCCAGACCCGCTGCCAACCCTTCCCCGGTCAAGGCGCTCGTAGGCTGAACGCGCTGTAGATTACGCGTTAGCATCAGCTTGAAAGTGTCATGTAAGGCGGATACTGACGCATTTCGATGGTTTGTCAATAGATTGTTGTATATCGAGATATTGGGCCAATTCCGCGACGCTCATGGCTTTCTGTCACATGTCAGTTCACAAGATGACACCTGTCAGGATGCTTCTCTCACCGGATCATCCTACTTGTTAGCAAGCACCAAAAATGGCTGCTGCTCAAGCATATCTTCCTTCAACAACCCAATCAATTCCACTTTTGCTTCCTGTAGAGAATCCCTGTCCGTGCTGTCGATGACAAGCACAACGGCTTGGAGTCTGGACATGAAACTTCTCCAGCAAGGTCTCCAGTGCGGATTTCCAGCGTAATCGAAAAGTTTGAACTGTTGGTTTCCTTGGTACACCGGAGTGATCTCGACAGCTATTGATGTTAGTGTTATGACTTCAATTGCTGACAGAAGGAGACTCACTCTCAACGGATGGCATCACCGACTCTGAGTTTCCGCTTAATTTTATGCACAATGGTTGTTTTTCCTGCTGAGCGAAGACTAATCAAGCCAACTTTGATTGGGGGCGGGGCCCAGAACTGAGAGAAAGTGGCGCCCATCTTGACTTCCTTCGCTGCTGGAGAATGTCGCCCTTTCAGGAATGGAGTGTTGTTTGTCGTGGGGGAAGCTGTGCGTTTTATGAATCCGTTGTAAGGCTGAGCAGGCATCAGCGGGAACTAAGTAAGCGCTACTCTTGACAGCTCACCCACTTTGGTGAACTGGCCGGATCTTGTGCCGAAAAGCCCTTTCGCATTGGGAACCATGGTGTCGTGCCAAGAACTAACTTTACCCTCATGCCCTTCGTCTTCATTCGGGCCCGCCATACCACGGCCAGACTGTTCACATCATCTCTAATTCCATGGGGCAAATGGCTGGCCCCATCAACTTTATATTGTAGGTTCTTTCGGAAATCAGATCCAGAGAGAATTCTTTGCAAGTCTGTGTTTCAGCACGACCGATAGTTGATTCAGCCCTTGAGATCCTGGCATCCCCGAAACTGCGCATGATCCCGACCGCCGGGTTTCCTCAACAAAAAGAGTAAAGGTGGTCTAAGAAAAACTAAAAGTCAAGGTCCCCCAGCAGGAGTTCCAGTTGTCGTAGGCTTGTTTGACATGAGCATTCCTGTTTCTTGACTGAGCGGGGATAAGGGTTACGCAGTTGGACATCCTACACGCGAAGCAACGGCGAGACACAATACAAAGGTGAAGAAGGTGAGAACAATAAGGAATGAACATCGGTAACTAATTTCTGCCTGCAGCCCTGTATGCCTACGCTATCCAGAGTCGTGTTACGCGGTCATTGGGCGATGGTCGACGCAGGAGGCCGACCGCGACAACTCGAACCACCAATAGGCGCTGCTAGTTCGAAACAAACAGTGTTCAATAGAAACCATTCCTAAAAGCATTCTTTGCCAATCGTGGTTGGGGACAAACAGTATCTACTAGAATGCCACTTGAGTTAATGATGTTTTAACTGGAGAGCTTTTCAAGGCAGCACTTTGTCGCTCAGACCGCCGATGATAAGCAGTATGTGGCGCTTTGCGTTTTTCCGAGCTGCAGCTGTTTGCCAGTAGTAAGAGACCGCGATTGGCGTTAGCACTGGCAAACAGCTGCGCGGCAGTGCATGATGTTTACTCTTTTATCACTCATGCAAGCTACCGTGCCCCTCCCTTTCCATCTCCTCTCTCTGATCTCCTTTAGCTGCTCTCTCCTCTCTCTTCCCCTCCCAAGATTTTCTTCCTTCCCATCTCATCTCAACCTCACTGGTGATTTCAATACGACAACCAGTACCAGGTAGGTCGCGCGATATAGTTTTATCTTCCAAGCGACATGAGTGCTAACAAACTCACGGCCTAGAAACAGCCAGCGATTGATCCACTATGCCTGGCAAGAAAGGAAAGAAGCCGCCTCGTTCGTGGTCCATGTTCCCTGATCTCCACGGCCAAGTCGCCGACAAACTTGAAGAAGATCAGCTTGACTACACCTTCTTCGAAAAGGACGAGGATCTTGGCACCATCCATACCTGGGACACCAACATCATTGGGCGGTTCATATGCCACAACAACAAATGTGAGTCTCGCGGCTGGAAGAGCATGGTCGTTGCCATCACGATCCGCGAGTACTCTCGCAATCGCTACAATGTCCGCGTGTACCATCAGCGCTGCGTCGAATGCAATCACCTGAGCAAGCCGAAGCTCAAAGAAGAGACTTATGTCGACAGAGTCACGTATCGTATCAAGATCTGGAATGGAGTTGAGGTTGAAAAGCCCCAGTACTCTGACAAGTCCAAGGCGCCCCACGAGGAAGATTACTGTGAGGGATGCAAGGCCGGACACTGCAAGAAAGGAAGACAGAATGACGAGGATGACATGCGTTTTTCTTGAGCTGGCGGTGACTTGGTGATAGATGCTGGGGTTGGACAAGAAAGACATCTAGGACATGGCATGTCTGGCACTGCCTGTAGCTGAGATCAAAGTTTGCCAACTTCAATTGATCGGACCAATTCTGGATTCATTGCAGAGTTCCCGTGACTTCGCATGGGGCGCACTTTCAGAGTAGACCAAGAATAATTCAATCGATCTTTGCGACACAGGCAAATATTCGTTCCATGTCGTGAGTCAAGAGGCCTTCGTTTGCAGCAGTTCACTCGACCCAAGCTGCGCAAGTCTACAACACTCTAGGCGCAGAGAAGGCCACATAATTTCATTTCGGATTTGACAGTCGCTTCCACGTTCTCGCAAGTAAGTCGCAGCCAGTCACTCCACATAATTTGTCCAACCTGACTCCGCCCGCGCAACCAACCCAGCAGCCCAGATCATCAGTCAGCCACAACACATCCTGTACAGCCCAGCAAAACCAGCAAAAACAAAGGCAGACCATCTCACAGAGAGTGTAAAAAACATACAACAGCGGGGATTCGCTGGTCGTCACCGACCACTACTAATCCGCCCCTTGCAGGCTTGACTATGGGAGAGTGGACGGGATCCCGTATTCTACTGCAGGTATGGTCGTATATGACAGAACGCTCTGCCGTTGGGGCTGAAGACCACAGAGAGATGGCCCACTGTAGCTCTCCTTAGATGCATGGGAACCTATCACTTACAAAGGACCAGGTAACATGATACGCTTGCGCCCTGTCTCTAGAGTCCTCGCAGTGCTCGGCATCATACCTTACCTGATGTTCTTTACAGACATGCCCCCGATCACCACGCAAATCGGCTGCGGCATTCCCTTTCGATCAATCTTTTCCTAACGACCCCCATCCCGAACCTTGATATTTTTTAGTGCCATGTGTAGACTGTGCAAGTGTGCATCCCGCAGAGCATCTGCGAAAAGGCACCAATAGTGACATCAGCTAGGAGCCTCAGAACTACATTGTTTGACATCGTGACTCCGTCTCAGATATAATGGAATTGAACTGCCAGCTCTTCGTATCCCCGAAGTCTGCATCAACCGGCACATCACAATGTTTATTCTCTTGGATGCTGTCCAGGGGTTTGGTATGAGTTCTGTCACTGTGCCCTTGGGCCCTGTTCTCTGGGTCTCTCGACCGTATCTGCATCTGCTGTATGGAATATTCTCTGGGAGTAGCTCAAGAATGTATACCAAGCAAATGAAACGTTCCAAGAAGTAAGTGCCAGCATCCCTATAGACAACCTGATAGGTGTCTACTTACCTTTCAACTATGTTCCAGTGCTGTTCATATTGATTCGGGACAAGCTTCTCGACCGCGGAAATACTACAACCTGAAATCACTGTTCTCATCAATCACAGCTGCTGTTACTTTGTTAGCCATCTCAACACATCACACTTCATTCTTCACAATGCTTGCACTAGCATTTCGCAAATTAAAGGGTCTATATAATAAACTCAGATAACTTCACTTAGACTCTATCTCAAGCTAAGACTTTTTCACCGCCTTCTTCTTCTTTGCACAAGCTGTACAATCACTCGCTATGATCTCCAGAGAAGGATATCGCAATGGGCATTTCTGAGGATTGCCATTGCTCTGTCCACATTGTTCCACTTTCTGCTCAGTCCTTGGGGCGCTGCAGCCGCAGATTTAAGTGAAGTCCTTTATCCTGCACATAGTTTTGGTTTCTCAGTAGTCGTGCTTATTTAAGTTGGATGCTTGGTACTTGGTTGCCGCTTGGTCTCGTGTGTGTGGACTTGCTGCCTTAGTTTGGGGAGCGGTATTTATACATCAAAATTCGTTTCCCCTGCTCCATCACTGGCCAAGTTATAGTTCTCGCAAATATTAAGAATTGTGAAACTGCTGACTTCATTTAATACGATTGATGACTTGTCATGGTTTCCAGCGACTGATGTGCTGTTTTAGGGCATCAATCATCATGACTTGAGCTCACATCAAAGCAGGCTTACGATTTCTTGAATCACAGGATCGGTGATATCCTTCTTCTGTCAATGGCGTTTCTTCTTTCTTTTCTACAATCATTAAGAGCTAAATATACTCGAAGGAGCATGATACCTAGTAAGGAGCTTGCAGGTCCTTGTCTCAGTGACCAGGCTGGCTGTCGAGAGTTCGTCAGACACGTTGACTTGTGAATTCGAATGGACTTGCATTACAGGTTATGACTCCTCATGTAATTCATTACTATGCTGCTGGGAATAGCAAGGCGACTTTCACGTGGTAAACTCTGCTCCCCGACTTATCAATAAATATGTCCCTGAATTTACTTTCTGTTTATTAATTATAGCTATTAAATAGCCTATGCAATCAGATATCTCCTATATCTGCGAGGCTTTATGGAAAAACAAGCTAGATCTACAGCACGGCTAAGGTTTCATCATAAAATGCAGGCATTGGTACCTCGCTACCATACCTCCGATCATCCATCCGAGCCCTACGTGTCCGGTGCCGAGTCCTTGCAAGGCACTGGAATCAACGGACAGTCATCTTTTGGCCTCGTCCCCTGTCCACTCCAGTTAGTCTAGGCAAATTCCTAGGAAATGTCACTTGTAGAGCAATTCTCATCCTCAACTATTAACAACTACCTCAAGCTCACGCAACTTGACAGGTTTTGTAATAAAAACATCGACACCACTTCTAGTTGCTTCCTCCCGCGTACTCTCAGACCCAAGTCCCGTGATAGCCAAGATCTTGGACGCAGCTATTCCGCTGTATTGCTCAAACGCTCGTATCTGACGCGTAGCTTCTAGACCGTCCATTACAGGCATCGATATATCCATGAGTACACACTTGAACTGCCCTGGCGTCTCTTTGTACGCATTCACCGCTTCCTGCCCGTTTACTGCGGTGCGGTACGGCTTTTGGAGCTTCCTCATGAAATGAGTTAGCATCTTGAGGTTTATGGGGTTGTCTTCTACCAAGAGGAACTGTGGGGTCTGGAAGTAGTCTTGGGCTGGGACGAAGCCGCCTAGGGGACTCTCTATGGCGGGTGTCGGCGGTTGGCTGCATGATACCGTGTCTGAGGGTGTGGGCAGTGGTATTGTTCCTGTACTGTGTGGACTGTCTTCTGTCTCAGCCCAGAGGGTGATGGCTCTTGAGACTGCCCTTCCTAACTTGTTCGGAGTGAGGCTTGAAACAGGTTAGTAAAGATGTGCATTGTGTAAACAGACGTTACTCACGGTTGCGCAATATAGTCACATAACCTCGTGTGTCCAGTAGATACGTGTGCTGACTCGTATCTTTGGACGACAAGTGCGTTGTTGCAAACCACTAGCACCGGTGCGTCGGGCCATGACTGGGCTAGTTCTGAAATATTTCTCGTTGAAGTGTCCTGCACGACAACGACATCTGGAGCTAGCTGCTCCAACTCTGGTAGTGCATCCGATACCATGCCGAGATGCTCAAAGCAAAGCTCATTCATCAATGCTTGATAATTCATAGACTCATGTTGAAGAGTGTCCCCGCGACTTGGAAGCAGGTCGGTCAGTCTGGCGCGTAAACCGTGGCATGGGCTCTGTGTGTAAACCGCAAACTCAGATGCTGGAGAGCTTGTGCCTTGCAGCATGGGTATCGACACTGTGACTTTGGTACCAACTTCGACTTGGCTGCTGATGGATATTGTACCGCCGAGCTGATATGTCATCCTCTGAACAAAACTGAGTCCCAACCCCGTCCCACTGGATAATTGATCCTCTTGAGAGAAAGGTTTGAAGATATTATTGCGAAGAAAGTCCTCGCTGATTCCCCGACCTGTATCTTCAACCACCAGCTCAATCATGCGTTCTCCGCCTATCGCATCTTCTGGCTGCGACTGAGCCATTGTGATCTTGATGAAGCCTTGAGATGTGTACTTGAGTGAGTTTCCGAAAAGGTTCATGATAATTCGGCGGATCGCACCGGCCGTCGTTTGGAAGCTCCAGGAGAGCGTTGGATTGTAGAGTAGAAAGACGGACACGACGCCATCTTGTGGCCGGTTCTTCTGATTGATGGCTTTTGCCTCTGCGGCTTCTATGGAGTCCATCCGTCGAATTGCGCTGACGTCGGCACTCGTTCGGCTATTGGAAGGATTGAAGATATGAGCGATCGATGCATGCTGATAGCTGTGGCCAGCATAAACGCTCTCTACTACATCTTCAGCGATCTGGTCCAGGTGAACAGCTTTATTCAAGATCTGCTCCCAATTCGAGGGCGCAGTGCTGATCGTAGATCCCTCCGAACGGCCGTCGGTTATCGTATCTGACCCAACCAATTGATTGACCTTTGTGAAATCTAGCAGATGCTCTGTCGTGTCAAGGAGGGTACGGCAGCATGTGCCAATCAATTGAGCTATGTTCTGCTGCGCTGCACTTAAGCCAGAGTCGTTCAGCAGTTCAAGGCCAAGTGTGATTCCATGAAGGGGAGAGCGTAGTTCGTGAGATATCGAGCCTAGAACGTCTGACTTGGCCTTGTCAGCTGCCAGTGTCTCTATTTGAAAAGCTTCGGATGCTGCCAGTATTCCGAGCGCCCTGAAGAAGGGCAGTTCGCTGTCTCTGTCGGACTCACGCCGTGGTGCTTTTGACCACGCAAAGCCGCCGATGGAAACCAGGCCCTTCAGAGGGTCCCATATAGGTATGAATGCTACATATCGGGCTCCGTTGAAAGCCCTTTGCAATTCCCGTTGTTCGTAGCTATTTTGTTCGTTTCTCGAAAAGATGCTTGGGGGTAGTGGTTGTTCTTCTGAAGCTGAGGCAATGCGTGTCGTATCATGAGTGAGTGACCCTTGCGGCTCAAAGTCAAATATGCAGCCTTCGGGGTATTGTTGAAGCATGTGAGATAGAAATACTTGTGAAATGTTGTTAGCGTCTTCTGCGTAGTCGGAGCCCAGGGCATTGGAGGATCCAAGCAATTGGCAAGTGGGTTGGAATTTGGTGGCAGTGGGTGTGTCGCTGACGCTCGCACTGCTATGAGCGCCTGGACTTAGGTAAGAGGCATCGAGGGAAAAGTCGTACTGAGTTTCTGTTTCTGGTGAGTGGACTAAGTGAAGGTCCCGAGAGTCCCCGCTGAAAAAGGCGCAGTTGTCTGCATGGAGAGCCTCTTTGATAATATTGGCGGCGATGAGAAATGGATTGGAAGACGTATGATCCTTGCGTTGATATTTCGGGATCTCTAAGGAAACAGACTGTATAGCGGAGATATGTTCATTGTCGTGTTGTGTTGGGGTTTCGCTCGCATGAAGTTCTGAGCCGGGAGGCGATTTCTGAACTGGCGAATTCAACCCCCGTTCAGTGAATCTCTGGAGCCCAAGGCTCATCGCCGTGCTGCGCTTTAACGAATGCTTTATTCGGTTACCCTCGAGGTGATCCATGATTGTTTGCGACAACCCCCGCATGACATTTGAGTGTTTGTCTTCCCAGTCACCGCCAGGCGTAGAGTTCATAACGCACAAGACACCAATGTTGATGCCCCGAGGAGATCGTATGGGCACAGAGGCGTAGAACCTGGCGAAGCTGCCTGGACGGCAATTGGGACTCGCTGCAAACCTTGGGTCTGTGGCCAGGTCTTGAACAACAATTACCGGCAACTCTTGCGAGGAAGAAGCATCCAGTGCCTCCTCTGTAGCACGTAGAGCATAGTGACAAGCCCCATCGGCACGGGGGATGTAGGTCCCGCAGAGCAAGAGATTATCGTCGCTGTTGTGTAACGATGAGCTGTTTAGTAGCGACGTGGAGGGTGTTGCTTCGGCGACTATGTACTGCCTCTTCTCGTCAAACAGAGATACAAATGAGCGCTCAGTGTTGGTCTGGCAAGTTGCAAGCTGGGCGAGACTAGTGAGGACGGAATCCGGTGACTTTTCGGGTCCGGCAGCGCTGATCTGACTGAGGGGCCTACACGTTGCGCGCAGCAACTCATCGTATCTGTGGAACCATTGTGAGTAGCGCATCCCAGACAACAGTGTACAAAAACGTACCGTGAGGTCTCATTCTCGCGCCTGTCCTCAGACGTCGGTGCTTCCCTGGCACCCGACATGTTCTGTCGCCTGACGATGGGTATCACCAAACTTGGGGCAAGGCAAGGCAAGGGACGGAAGCCCAGGGAAAAAGGATCAACGATAAAGACTTCACTCCCCGCCTGTCAATCGTCGGGCCCTGTTTCGCCACCTGAATGCAAAGCTAAGGGGCGCATGGCAAGAGATTATTGGCCACTGATAGAGATGCACCATACCAGAAAGAATGGAAAAGAGTTCTGGGTCCTAAGGTCTTTGACGGTCTAGAACGTTGTGTACCCGGGAGCTTCAGGGTGCTCCCGCGCTGTTCACCAATCATGCCCATGGTCAACCGATGGAAATGCCATCCGACGATTGTGGCAATCCTCACTCTAGGAGGGGAAATAAAACACGAGACTGGATTTGGTGGTAGATCGGTGGATTTTGGTGTAAGCCAGTCTCATGTATTTTTTCCCCCCGAGG
>JAAOAQ010000280.1:0-33494 GCA_013396025.1 Fusarium phyllophilum | reverse complement strand
AAAAAAAAAAAAAAAAAAAGGTCGGTCCGGGGAACAGTCGTGGCATGCCTAGTAGCGACAGCCTCCGAATCGAAGGTTGAATAAAGAACTCAACAAAACGCCATGGGAGTAAATCTCCCGCTAATGGCTTCCATTCCTCGTGGTATTCGTGTCGTGTCGTAGTAGCAAATAATGTAGATGTCGTCAGAGCACATAATTCCTCCTGGCCGTGAGTGCTATGTTCCTAGTCCGAGCCAGGGTCTCCAACATCATTTCCGGCGTATTTCTCCCCATAAAAATCACAAAAAGCTCCTTCTCAGTAGACCTCCAGTGCTATCCAGAGTGAAATGTAACCAGGTAATTCCCTCTAGACGTCGGTCATCTCTGTGTCACTGTCACCACCCTCTGCGATGGAAATAGGGATCAACTCCTCATCGGGTCCCCAGTTTCCTTCATAAACAGTTGCCGGTGCGGCGCGGTGATGGCCAACCCACTGCAGGCCCTCAAGTTCCAGAACCTGATGCACAGTTGGCCGCTCACTGGGCTCTTGAGCTGTCATCCATCGTACAATCAAATCAAGAGAGCTGTTGTGGGTGGCATTAACCATAAACTCGGGAGGTTGCAGTAGTTCCGATCGCTTGGATGAGCCAAACAAGTTGCTTGGGTCGTGCGTCTTGCCACTTGTGAAATCATCGCTATGCATTATCTCGGTAGGGTTACCAGTGGCATCTCGCTGAACTTCAATAGAGGGATTCCAAGTGAGACTTGGTACTTCGGAAAGATCTCCAGAGCGAAGGGCGATCCACGTAGGTCCATTGTCAGGTAGGACAACGTTGGCAGCTGTCTCAAGGATGATGAGGCCAAGAGAGAAGACGTCGGCGGACTGGCAGGATTTGCCCTTGAGCATCTCAGGGGCCATGTACTCACGATCGCCCTCGACATCCACGCCTTCGGCAGATGAACAGGATTGGGCTAGGCCGAAGTCGCCAATCTTGAGAACACCTTCGAACGTAACAAGAATATTGGCCGGCTTGAGATCCAGGTGCATGAAACCCGAATCATGAATATCCTTCAGGCCCTATTGGAATGTTAGTACGTATAGAGCAGCAAAGTGGTTTACAACTTACCAAGCACAGGTCCTGGAGGATCTTGAAGATGCGAAAGTCGTCTAGTCGTCCACCTCGTCCAACAGTACCCAGGAACTTGTCGAGGGTACCCTCTTCGCAGTACTCTGTTTGGATATAGAGATGGTTATTGTAGTCCCAGTGATCGAAGTACTGGACCACATGCTCAGAGTAGCTAAGAGTCCTCAAAATCTCGGCCTCTCGGACCTTTGTATCCCGATCCTTCGGTCCCTGGAACGCATGCTTGCTCTTCTTCACAGCATAGACTCTGCCCTTGGTGGGGCTTGTTGTCGGGGTTGTACTGAGGTTGCCAAACGTCATTTGATGGTCCGCCTGAGTGACACGATAGACAACAGAGAATTCACCCTTTCCAATCTGCTCAACTTTGTCAAATCGGGAGGATAGGCTTGCATCAATGTCAATGTTACTAGTACGGGCGTTCACGGGAGTAACAAGGAGGCTGGTAGATGATCGCAAGTCCCGTCCTGCTGTTGGGGTGACGGGAGGTGGCATGTTATCAGAGAAGCCATCGCCAATCTGTGAAATAGACAATCGGCTGGTGTCCAGAGGCAACAGACTTTCACGTGGCGTCTGCGGTGTTCGTCGTCCATCAAGAGGGCTGGCTGATTCACAGAGTTTCGATTTAGTAAATGTCTCATGAGGAGAACTGAGAGAATGACTCAAAGAAACTGTGCTTAGTGGAGAAGGAGAGTGTAATCCTCGTCGAGCCCTGGAACGGCCGAACGAAGATAGAGGCAGATGCGAAGATGGGGAATACAGACGTCCAGCATCGGTAAGCCGACTTGAATTGTCGACTATTCCAGCTGGTCCGTCCGTTGTTGGGACTTCCGACTTACAAGTTGCTTCTCGAGGGATAGAGGTGCCGAGGACCGGAGTAGTAGAGTGTAATGTTCGGTTGGCAGTTGGGCTGTGGTTATCATGGGGACTCTCGAATGAGTACTCGCTAACCTTGCTAAGGCTGGGAGTTAAAGTGTTCTTGGTTGGAGTAGGGGGAGCGTCGCCTTCCATGGGTGTCGAAAAGTCAATCGTTTCACCAAAGAGCTTGTGCTCGTCACCATCCAGGCTAAGGACACTACCGCGACGTGCACTCCTAGAAGCACTGCCACGCTGGAATATTGACATGCCCTTTCCTGGCCTACCAAAACTGGCTGTACTGTTACCGAATGGGGTGGAAGGGAGACCGCCAAAAGAATTCCGGTTGTTACCCCTCTTCTTCATGGCACTCCCAGCCGGTGGAGGGAAAGTAGCGAACGGGTTAGAGTGCTTCTTGCATGGTGTATCGGGAGGGGCCATCTTCTTGTCGGCATCCTCTTCGGGGTTTCGGTTGACCTTGGAAATAAGTCCAGTAGAGTTGAAAGCGCCCACCCACAACTGCGAGTTGCTGGGTGTCGCCATGGCCTTGGACATGTCATTTGGGCGGGTAGGTCGTGTCGCATTAAGAGGTAGAGATCGTGAGAAAAGGTGAGGTCTGGGTCGATCTGGCATCCGGGCCACGGGAGCATAAATAGGTGCTTCCTCGGTTAGGCTGTTTCCTGAAGACGATGTCGTCAGTGTCTTCGATAGAGGATGTGGTTGGTGGGCCTTGTCGCCAAAGAAAGAAGTGGGTGGTGGTTTCGAGGTCGGCGTTGTAGAAACAAAGGGACTCTCTTGAGGCACGGGAGGAGGAACAAATTGGTCCAGAGAAAGGCGAGGTCGACTTCGGACAGGAGAATATTCGGAGCTCATCTGAGCCAGCTGTCGTTCACCGGATCGTCTTCCCCAAGATCCTCGCTCCCCATATCTTTGTTGTAGAGTTGACTTACGTAGGGACGATGACCTCTTAGGAACATTCGTCGTCGCAGGTGTTGGTGAGGGGACGGGATCGCGGAATGGTGATCCGCTAGTACCCGCAATCTCATACTCGGTAGATGAGTCTTCATGTATATAGAAGCTCTGTGAAGATGTCGTGTTGGCACCAAAGATATTTTGGTCCTCGTTCTGGCCCAGCCCCGATAATCCATGCAAGCTCCGTCGCTTAGCCACCGGGCTTCCCTGGCTCGGTTGGTCCAGATTCATGGTTGCGTCGCTGCGCTTTAATGACCCGTTGTTTGGGACCATCTGGCCATCATTGTTGGAATCAAGAGACTTGAGAAATGAGGTCGGCGAAGATCCAGCGACGTCGAGTGTGAGGCTGCGTCGCTTGACGGGACTGACAGAGATGGGGCTTGTAGCTCCCAAAGCGTTGTTCTCTTGCCCTGATGCATCGATAACCGAAGCCAAAGGCACCGCTGGTAGTGAGTTGCCGCTATCGGGAGCCATGTTGAGTGCCCTCTTGAGAGGGCTCTTGGGAGATGCGCGTGCTCGTGTCAACGGTCTTGAGGGCGATGTCTTACCGGCCTTGGCGGAACGCAACGAGAGCCTAACGCTGGGGCGGAAAGGTGTAAAGGTGTTTGAATGCGGGGCACCGTTGATATGAGGAGGTGCTGAGCGAGGGTGGGACGGTAGAAGTTGTTGGTTTTGCGGCGTTGCGCCAAATCGACGACAAGGCGATTGAGGTGAGGTTTGGTGGGGGCTTTCGGGGCTCAGCGAGTTTTGGGAGTTGGAACGCGTCAAGAACTTGGAAGGTGATCGTGAAATAGAGCGTCGGAGAGTGCGAACTGCCGATGTGACGTCGATGTGGTGGGCGTGGGTTGGTGATGGTAGGGCGAGTGTGCCACCGCTGCTGTTCGAGAAGGACATTGTGAGGTTGCGAGGTGCTGCGCGCTGCGGTGATGCGCGAGCAGATGACGCAATAAGGCTGATGGATAGAAACAGTTGAATAACTAGGCCTTATCGATATTTACTGCTGGTGCGAGACAGTGACCGGCGAAGAATACAGTAGGTGAAATAAAGGTTGCGGACGTTGGTGAGCCAAATGTGCAAGCCGTTAACGGTGTTGCGTGAGATGGCCAAGTCGTAGATGTGAGAAGCAGCTCGACGCGATGCCCAACAAATCGCAAAAAGCTATGCCAGTCTCACTCGGATGTCGAAGGTCATATCATGACTCGACAACTGAGAGTAATCAGACGCTAAAGTGAGGAGGGCAGGAGGCAGAAGTGCGTTGAGTGTAGGCTTCCGTTTAAGTGCCCAAATGGTGATGTCGTCGACAAGGCAGCCAGATAGATACCTTAGATAAGAGTGGGTCGACGTGAGTTCGCGTTGAGGGTTGAGTAAATATGAGTTATTGTCGACAACAAAAATTTTGAGGTTGAGTAGAGGAAAGTTGGTAGAAGTTGGAACTGCTAAGCAGTTGTAGGATCAGTAGTGGTGGTGTCGTGTTTCGTACAAGCAAGATGGACGTCCGGGTTGGAGTTGGGGGTGGGCGGGTTGAAGAGACGAACGGGAAGACAAGAGAGTTAGTAGGTTAGGTAGGTGAACTAGTTGGTTAGTTTGGGTGTGGCAGTTGGACCATGGCGCTCGTGAACGGGCATGGGCTACTGATCCTGACACAAACTAACAAAGTTGTGTGTATGTAAAGAAGAAGCTAATGAAAAGCAAATTGTCCCTGCAGTTGTCGTCCGGTCTTGTCTCTGCTTTTACTTTGGTCTTGCTCGTCGAGTCTTTGTTTTTGTGGTTTGTTTGAATCCACAAGCAGCAGAGTTCAGAGCAATAATACTATCCTGCCCCGTCGTGTACAATACCCCTCGTGTGGCTGCGTTGAAACCCAAGAACCCTTCCTCAGGGCAGAACGTGGATACTCCAACTGGGGTCTGGTGACTCAGAATATCAGGTCGAAAGGACAACGACTGGTAGTGGTAAGTCAGGCTGGTATGCACTCGTCTGGGCTTTCTTGGTGTCTGTGTTGGAAAGTTGGTGCAGACCAGAGTTAACTTGCAAGTAAAAAAAGACCCAGAGGGTGTGAAAAAATACTAAGGTAGTGAGAGATAGGACAGGACAGGATGGGATGAGAGTGGAAGGGAGGGCGCGCAAGAAAGAGGATGGACAAGACAGCCTGGAGTGGTTGGAAGAGAGGGTCCGCCGCCATAGACGGATGGGGATAGGGAGCGTGGGAGCCCAGGGATGGCGCGTGTTGGCGCTGTAGGCTAACGATTTGGTGCACGCCCTGTACTGTAAAAATGGTAGGCTCAGGCTGAGTCAGTGGGGGGTCTCCAGTTGTCTACAAGCCTCCCGTCTTCAACCAATATTCAATATATCAATTGATGAGGAACGGGAGAATCACTAGAGCAGTCAATATCATAACCGGAAAACAACGCGCGTACTTTACATCAGGGAGGCAAATTCAGTTTTGTGTATCCGTACTCGTCCTCTACCATCCAAAAATCTCTTCGTTATATTAAAGAGGCTGGAAAACAACAAGCTAGGGTACAGGCGCGCGACAAGTGACGCATTTGTTTACAAGTTTGCCTAAAGGGGAATAGTGTCACACGAAAAGACGCGTTTCTCCAAACAAAAGCCAGGGGTGCAACAACATACAGATATCAACTCACTAACACGCCCTCCAGGCTGGCCCTGTTAGCGAGTGGCTTCCTCCAAGGATGGCGCCGGGAGCTGGTCCCCGTAACTCAACCCGCTCATGGCCCGTCCATGTTCCATCTCAAGCCTCTGAGCTAGCTACTGATTCTTACTCTACTCTGCTCTACAGGTAGAGTAGCACTGATCTCTCTGTCTCATCGATCATGGCACGTTCATCGGAACAATCACATTCCTTCGTGGCTTCGTCATATCCAAAGATCCTCTCTCTATGTCTTAATGCTTCCTCCTCGTCACCCGTAGGTAGGACAACCAACTTATCGAATAACGACGATCGTTGATCATCAGGGAAAACTACGGTGTCTGTGACTAAATGTTCTTGTGGACTTGTTGAGGCTCCATGCCTGTTGCGCTAGGACTCTTGTAAGTGAGGGCCACGATATATCCATGGGTAGTGAGTCTGGAGTGGTTTCTGAAGCCAACCTCAAACTTCAGACTGATCAGCATCTCTTCCGTCTACGAGAAAGAAAGAGGCATACGGATACGAAAACAATAGAAATTGCCCACTTATGAAGAGTTTCTGGCTCTGTCTTGCTCACATCAGCCAGGTTGAAATGGCCTCGCCTCTATCAACACCAAAGTTCATGTGGAAATCTTATAAGAGACTGACATGTAAGTCGGACATCCGAAGCCCTGGTTCGTCGATACTCCACTGGGCGCCTCTCAGCGCCAGTGCTCAGGGGTATTCCCGTCCTTCAGACGCTCCTCAAGCCATCGTAAGCCACCTCACCCCTGAGACCTCCCCTCAGGCCGAGGGACTTCTCTGTCCTTTCCAGCCAGGGGATATCCCATGGCACTGGCAGTTGGCATGGGATGGCGCCCGTTGGACTGAAGATCGCCTCTAACATGGCATGGAATTCTGGTGGAATGGCATGAGGTCTATTCTCGATGGAGAAGAAAAGACGAGCGCTTCTGCTGGTCAGTCTTGAGGTCGCAGTTGTTGTAGGACAACATCGACTTAGACGCTGGAGTAACTGTCCCATAGATCGAAGGTCGCAGCACTGGCACTCGCACTGGCACTCGCAGGTTGCAGCGAGTCCAAAGCAAGATACGATTGGGACGGGGGGTTGGGGCCGTGTCTAGAGCCCACCCGTTCGCTGGCTCCCGTCCCCTTCAGACCATTCAGCGTCATGATCGTCGCCGTCACCTGCTGGTGGGCATGCTTTATCCCGGGTCCCATCACTTGCTTCGTACAGGACTGGGTTACCTCGAACAAGTGAGTGAGTTGTGTTGTACACGCTGTACAACAGAGACAACGTCAGCCCTGGCTAGTCAATGGGTACGGTACAGCTCAGTTTTCGTTACCCAGCGAGTTCCTCATACTAGCCACTTCCAATGGATGAGTTTACTCTCCTTCTTTACAGCCGCTGAGTGGCCCTCTTGTTCAGGCCTTCTTTGCCTCCACTAGCAGAATCAGTAGCAGTCATGACATGGCCATACCAGGCCAGGCCAGCTCATCGCATCGGGCACAGGCACCTCGAGGCTAGCACCAGCATCAGTGTCAACCATGTCCTGACCTACATCCCGATACACCGGCCCCTCTCATGACGCGCAGGAAATCTTCCCGTTCTAATCAAAACAAACAAACGATTTGCTTCCCCTATCCTCATGTGCACTCCCCCCCCAGCTGACGGTGGTAATTTGAGCTCTAATTGTGCTCTTTATGCCAACCAGCCCATGTCATCTCGCTTCTTATGAGTGAGTCCGGGGTGGCCCCCGCTATATGCGAGAGGGCACTGCGCTAACAATTCAATTGTGTGCGCTCGTCAGTCGTTGGGCCTGCGTGTGGACGAGAAGAGGCACAAAAGCCCTGCTCATAAGCCTGGGGCCTAGGCCAGAGGGACCACAAAGCGCATCAAATCGAAAAGCTACGCATCGTACTTTTGAGATTTGAAGCCCCTAGCATGTCGCCCATCTAATCAACTGCCAATCAAGGCCATCAATCGGCATTGCCTCTACCGTTGCTGCTCCGTGCTTCTTGATCGGAGGTTTTAGATCAACTCACATATCGACTTACACGGAGCATTATCATCGTCACTTGCACTAACATAATGAAAGGTCCTTCATTGTCCGCATCCTTCGTACAGATCAGCTCAACTCAATCCTCTCACATGCATCCCCCGCGCTCGCATATTTACACTAGACAGGGGATGCAACTGGCTGTGCACAACATCAGTGCCAACTTTGTTGACCGCCTGACTTGGTTGCATATTTTATGGGACATCGCTGCAGCTAGCACGCCGTTGAAGCACACCGCACAAGTCTGCGGCTCTGTGAAATGAACCCCTATGCAGTTCATATTATAAGGGCCGTGTAAGTGGCCTCTGGCGGTAGCGGTCTACAACTTTCAGCGCAGCTTCGCCAACTTTGACATACTCCTGAGCCCCTATTCGCAAACTATTTCCTGCATGTGGTAGCTGTTGTCCTGTTGTTGCGATGCAAACGCACGATGTGTTCAGGCGTGATGAAACAAAGCAAGAGTTTGTTACAGCCGACACATTCGAGAACTTGGGCGACTTTAGTTAGCATGTAGTCGAAATTAAGCGCTCGGATAAAGTATGCAGATAATTGAATTTATTCATGTGCGTTAAAATGTTGGTCTTGCATAAGAGACCGTCGAGAACAGAACCAATTTGAACCCAAGCGCACCGTTATCCGAAACGGAAGACACAGACAAACACCATGACGCAAATTGGCTTCATTCTCATCTTCCCATAACTGTAGCTAAGTGGGCTATGACTACCCTGTAGTGTTCTAGAGTTCGGCGTCATTGGGGCTTGGTAACCTGCTGGCCTCAATAACGGGCCATGCTGGCAATGCAATACGCACCTCGACGGGCCGTCTGCTTGCCTACTTCGGCCTGTGAGGTTTCGGTGCAGCGATGCAATGCTTCAAGTGGACTCGGGACAGGGCGGATACTGCATGAGAGAGCGTTGCATATACTATTTGATTGGACAATTGGACACCACATTCGCAAGGGAGTCAGCGAGGGGTACAGTGACTTTGCATGTCAACTCCAGCCTTGACCAAAGTCTCATATGCACCTCCTCGCGAGGGAGGATCGAGATGAGCGAATTTTGCATGCCAACTGAGGTGGGTGATCCTGAGCACGTAGTCCTCTGGCATCAAATCTTGGTGAAGCAATTCCAGTATCGTGTTCTGCTTCAATAAGCCACATTCTGGGCAAAATGCAGCATCTCTCTCAAGATTCCCCACAAAGGCATAGCAAGGGACTATAGTGAGACGGCCGAGATACCGAAGATCTAATAAAGTTCCATCTTCTCGAGATGAATCAGACCATTAGGCGGCTAGATCTGAGTCAGTATCAAACTCTCTAAAAGCACTAGTGAATGACAGAATTTCGTCCAGATCTGGACTCGAAGGGAGGAGGGTTCATGTACTCACTGGTATGAACTGTCTCAGCTTCACGCCAGCCTCCCTAAACACCCGGGCTGTATCATTGTCCATGCTGTATGTGTGAGCGTAGACAACCTCGCTAATGCCCACCTGGCAGATTTTGATACTGCATGTGAGGCAGGGACACGTGTCGCAGTATATGACAGAACCCTCGCGTATCCTTTCTCGTCCCGCTTCCAAAAGCGCGTTCTCTTCGGCATGGATACACAGGCAAGTCGATAAGCCCACTCCGGAGCTGTTGCCGTCATTGCACCTTGGACAGCCTCCTTCAGTGCAATTCTGTAGTCCCCTTGGAGTCCCATTATAACCGGTGCTAATGACCCTGCGTTCTTTGCCAACAAGCACACATCCAACTCTACGCTTCATACAGTTGGAGCGTTGTGCGGCAAGGGATGCCAATTCCATAAAGTAAGTGTCCCAGCAAGGGCGAAGACGATCAGGATTCGGGATGTCCAGCTTGCCAAGGGTAGCATAGAGGTGCGCTAGAGAGGATGATGTGTTGAGTAGTCTCACAACAGCACGCGAGATAAGGGGTGAGAGGCCTTTCTCTGCGTCGTATAGGTGGATATCGCTCTCTCTGACAAAGTCTTCTAGACTCATGTCAGGCTCTCCCGCATGCCTCTGCCTCGCGCGGTCCTGGAACCGTCGCCAGCGGACTGTCAATGGCGCATCGACGGAGAGCAATAGGAAGAAAGGTCGACGAAGAAATACGTCTAGAACTGCCTCCGTGGGAATGTCAGTAGTGACAAAGCGGCTGCGCCAGCGTTTTGTCACAAAGTCGAGGAGTTCCTCAGCTGTGGAAAACACGTGTTGCGGACCATCCCGGAGAGTCAGCGTGGTTTCAGAAGACGACTGGTAACCATTCTTGGTGGTGAGCGCTGTTGAGGTCAGAGCGCCTTTGAAGGCTGTCGAGTCAGTAGACTGTGATGGAGACTCTGCATCGTGTTCCTCGGGTGAAGCGGAATCGGTTCCAAGCGAGGTATTGGACGGCCTTGGCTGGGATTGTGGCTGGAGATGGAGGAGTTTGAACCCATGATGCTCAACGAGATATTGGGCCACCGTCTTTTTGCCGGAGCAGATACCTGATATATGTGAGTTTGTGACTTGACTTGGGAAGTTTGCGTATGTTCTTACTGCCGCAGACGCCGATGAGCATGCTGTAGTTCGATGTTGTTTTTGGTTATGGAGTTTGTAGAGGTAATGTCAGGAACAGGCTTTGGATGGTGTATCATGCCTCACGTTGAGATTTTCAGTATGGCCATTTAACGCGTACGGCGACTATTCTAAGCGCGTCGCAGAGTGTGGGGGTGCACTGTTCGCAGCTGTGGCCGTTGTTGTTCTAGAATGTCTACGGAACTCTTTGAGAAATGTCGCAAACTCAACTTTGAAAGCGGCCGACAAGTTGACAAGTATGTTTCTCCATCTTACGAGTTATCACCAACATCTCGATCTGGTTAGACATTTCATATATATAGATGCTGTGAGTTATGATCAAAGCGCACATTCCATCAGTCCCGAGAAAGTTTGAACCCTTGAATGTTTCAGACACAAATCTCTCATTAATGAGATGGCGTCCTCACGAAGAGGATCACATTCTTTAAGTGAATGGTGGAGATAAATCTGAACAGGTGCATGCTTGATAACCTCCAATATACCGAGTCTCCGGTTATGAAGAACGTGTTTCTCCTGTAGCTGAGGTGATGGTAAATGAGTCTAAAGGGCCATTGTTTATGATGGAAGGGAATAATGGAGTTTACAATATCAATCTCCTTTTCTTGGTAAAATTTGAAGCTGGATTACGGGCGGTGATATCTCGTTGCTTTTGGTCAGCAACTTCGCATCATTGTAGCAAGGAAATCTTCAACGGGATGACATCCATAGCGTCGATCTGAGGTATGGATATGACAACGCTTTATATAGATATGACCATGACTCTATTATGACGATATACTTAAGAAGGCGATAGTAGAATACTATCAATACTGCCGTGTTCCTTTTGATTTTACATGCGCCCCCGGACTTACACGCACGATGGCCGCATTGCAACGAACGACATCAAATGACTTCCACTTACCCTATAACGACCCGTACCTTACCCTGTGATTCTGCGAGGGACGTCTGAAATGGCGATAAGACCTGGTCCGATAGGAGGCTGCGTGACGGGAAATACCCAGTACCCCGCGGTGGGGCTAAGGGGAGGCAAGAAAACTTAGGACACCAACTCTAAGTGATAAAAATATTAATCTAAAGGCCTCATAAGTTTACACTAAAGTTGCCTAAACATTTTTATCACTTAGAATAGAGGTCCTAAGTTTTCTTGCTAGCTGATACCTGCCTAGGTATGACCTAATTTGGAGCTCCACTCAAGGTCACCAGTGATGGTCATCTTATCCGTTCAGGTGAACCTTCCATAACACAACGATGACCTTATATATTCGGCTATACCAGATCACGAAGCCTTGAAGGGACACTTGCACGTCCAAAAAAGAAGAAGTCTATCTTACTCGACCACCTACAGTAGCGACGAAAAAAGCAACAGGACATATCGAATCTGTACTCAATTTCACAAGAGCTTCTAGCGACTATATAAATAACAGTAGCATAAACAGTGATAATCCTATGACAGGTCGGCATCAATAAGGTAATCATAAGGTTTACCTGCCTCAGGGACGCAGTTGCTGCCTTAACCAAGAAGTATAAATAAGTACCTAAGGTATCAGCAGCTACGAAACTTCCTCCTTGAACCCACCCAAAGGCCTGCCTCACCAGCGTCACACAAACTTGGAACCTTCACGATGGCGGCCCCTCTGCAATATGCCCCTTTCGTCTCAGAGATCGAACTGTCGTTCTATTCGGCGCTCTTTGCCTCGAAGCTTGAGCATGACAAGCTCGACGACTCAGCGCGGAGCATTCTTGGTCTCTACGAACCCCGCTTGGAAGAACCAGAGTCCAGCTGCCGCATGCAGATATTAGGAAATGCCCTTACGAGTAGTAGGTAGGTCCGCTGTTTGATTTATGCACAGTCCTTCTCTGACCATGGCAGAACTAATGCGCCCAGTCCGCCTCTTGGGACAATGAGGGCCGAGGGAATCATTAGGAACGTCAATACATTCGAGGATTTCAAGAATACAGACAAGCCTGCTATGCTCAAGACTGCTGGCCGACAGGTATTTACAAGCCCACCGAGACTGGAGCATCGCTGACAACTCTAGATCTGGGATGCGATCAAAGATGGTAGTATCTACTCTGTTCCATCCCTGCTCTCGTCATTTATCATCCTTTCATACGCGGACCTGAAAAAGTACAAGTTTATGTACTGGTTCGCTTTCCCTGCTCTGCACTCCTATCCTTCGTGGAAGCGATCCGGTCCAGCCGAACGTCTCAGCTCTGAGGAGAGTACGGCACTTGTTGAAAGGGTAGGAACTTGGAGGTACAGTGTCGACTCCCGCGAGCATGGCTTCTTTTTGGTCAAGAAAGTACACGGTGAAGATCAGGATACAGATGATCCGGATTCACAGGGACTTCCTCGATGGGAAGTTGCATCGCTGCGAGAGTTTGAGAATGGTTTCTTCGACCAGGTGGCTGAGGGGGACCGTTATGTTGGGTTTGTCGATCCTTCAACGTACCCAGAAGGCCCTGGATGGCCCCTGAGAAACTTCCTGGTCCTTATCCGACAGAGGTTTCATCTGACAAAGATTAAAGTGATCTGCTACAGAGACATCCATGCAAAGAGACACGAAGCTCGCAGCGTCATTCTTCCAATCGAGATGGATCCAGTCGAGAATTTAGAGATCACTGAAATGCCCAAGGTTACTGGCTGGGCACGGTCGAATAATGGCAAAATCCAGGCACAGCAAGTCAACTTAGGAGAGTATATGGATCCTGTACGACAGGCTGACGGCTCTGTCGACCTGAACCTGAAGCTCATGAAATGGAGGATCGCCCCTGAGCTCGACTTAGATGCGATTAAGATCACGAAGTGCCTGCTACTTGGCGCTGGTACGCTGGGAAGTTATGTCTCGAGAAACCTTATGGGTTGGGGCGTCCGGAAGATAACGTTTGTGGATTACGGGCGAGTGTCATTTTCTAACCCTGTCCGGCAGCCACTGTTCAACTTCCAAGACTGCCTCGAAGGAGGAAAACCAAAAGCACCTCGAGCTGCGGAAGCATTGAAAGAAATCTTCCCAGGCGTAGATAGTGAAGGACACACGCTGTTTGTTCCTATGCTCGGCCACCCTTACATAGACGAGTCGAACACAAGGAAGGAATACGAAAAGCTGGAGAAGCTTATCGACGAACACGATGTCATCTTCCTCCTCATGGATTCAAGAGAGTCTCGATGGCTGCCAACGGTCATGGGAAAGGCCAAAGGAAAGATTGTCATGAACGCTGCCCTGGGCTTCGATTCGTATGTTGTTATGCGACATGGTTCTGAAGGCCATGCCGAAGGGCAAACACCGCTTGGTTGCTATTTCTGCAACGATGTCGTGGCCCCTGCTGATGTAAGTTTCCCTTTCCACTTCCACTTCCTAGCCCGCATCTAACATTCTTTTAGTCTCAAAAGGACCAAACCTTGGATCAGCAATGTACTGTCACTCGACCCGGTGTTGCAGCGATTGCGTCTGCCCTTCTTGTCGAACTTCTATCAAGCTTGTTACAACACCCCCTAGGCAAAGATGCACCAGCACCACAGCCAACTCCTGGAGTGGTTCCAGAGCGTGATCCACCTGATCATCCTCTGGGTTTGGTTCCGCATCAAATAAGGGGCTATGTATCGACATTCCAGAACATTGTCATCCGCGGCCAATCTTACGACTGCTGCAGCGCATGCAGCCCCAAGATTCTTGATGCCTACCGCAGTGATGGATGGGGCTTTGTGAAGAAGGCACTTCAAGAGAAGGACTATGTGGCAGAGCTATCAGGTCTAGCCGAGGTTCAGCGAAGAGCTGAGGAGATGGCTGCCCAAATTGACTGGGAGGACGACGACCTTGTCGAAGATGGTGACGGAGAGCTAATTTAGAGTATACTGATCTAAAGGCATCCTAAGTCTACTGAAATTCTCTAAGTTTTCCTAAGTTTACTAAATAAGCTAACCTCAGTTTACTTAAATTTACCTAAATTTACTTTAGTTTACCTCAGTGTACCTCAGTTTATCTAAGTCTATAGTATATTTACCTTGGTTTTCTAAATTTGCCTAAGTTTATCTCAGTTTATGTAGATCTATAATAAATTTGCCCAAGTTTCCTACATTTATGTAGGTTTACCTAAGTCTTCTTTTTTTCTTAGGGTGACAGACAATTCAAAGAATGTATGTCGAAGCAGTTATGTTATAAATCTGCAGAGGGACATTCGGAGTATAACTCGGCGTATTTGGGGGGTTCATGAGATATTGCCAGGGAGTCGTTTCATTGCAAGATAGAGTTCTCAAGGATAGCGATCGCTAAAGTACCCCATATCGTTGATGCATCATGTATGGGACGATTCGTGTAAGTGATGTAATGTAATCTGAATATCAAGCGGGGTCCCTAAGATAAACTGTGAATATTAGAGACAATGGGCAGTGATCACAAAGAAAGAAGATTTGAAGTTATAACATATGGAATTATGTAGTTCTCGAAATTTATCATATGTAGTCATAGGTGGGTTGCTTTAAGCACCCTTCCTGCAATGCACCTCAACGCCTTTCCATGCTATGTACAAGTGACTGTGCATTGTCACAATTGGTCCCAATATCCAAGTATCCATACATGCATGCATGCTGCATGTGTTTATCGAGTAGTGGTACCGTCGAGTCTTGCTCGGTGTCTATCCAAGAGATTGAGTGTTTCTGTAAATCTATCCTTTACAGTCTACCGTCAAAGGCATACTGGGCAGCGAGGGGCCAGCCGAGGATGACAGCGAAGCCAGGGAAGAAGCTGAGACGATGTTAGTTGATATGAGATTGGCAAATTCTTGGATGTCAGAGCAACTTACAAGAGAGCTTGGCTTCCAACTCGCTTGAACATCTTGGCGTAGTCGGGCTTAGCAGGTTGCTGAGTGATGGGAAGACGCTCGAATGGGTGAGACTCCATGGCTCGGCCAGCGTTTCGCATAGCAGTGAGGAGAGAGAATTGGCGGCGCTGAACAGCGCGGGCGGCAGATCGAACAACGATGGGAGACATGTTGATTGAGTTTAGGGGAGTTGAGTTGGTGTAAGTGGTTTGGTTGAGTTGAGTTGTTTTTTGGAGGTGAATCGATTTCAAGTTGTCCTTAGAGAAAACCCAGTAGTAATATACCTAAAGAGTTGATTTGAGTGGTGAAGATGTTTGTTGAGTGGAGAGTTGTTATTGCTCTGTTGATGCTTTAGATACTGATGATGGCGAGAGAAGAGACTATCTTTGGGAACGGTAGATGGCATCCTCTTATACAGAATTGCGATGCCGATCATTTTTCACTAAAGATCACAAATTTGGTCAAGGATTCCTTCAAACGGCGACCTCCCAGAACCCGTGCAGCCGGATACATCCATTGTGGTCAGATTTCATCTGGTTTGGCGACCATCATGCCACTGTAGAGACCTGGATCCTGGGGTATTAGAGGGTGTTTTGACAGCTGGCCAATCATGTTTCACTGTAAACTATCAGTCAGCACAACAGCCCAGAGGTGCATGGCACGATTTCTAGGGCGTCGAGGGCGGTTGTGGTGCGATTCTGATTTGGTCGGCGGGGACCGGTGACCCTGGCGATTGGTCAATTGGCACACCCTTACCAACACCCTGTTTCTCCCGTCAAAACTTCGTCGTTATCGACTGATTCTGAAGGATCCCAGAAAAGGATCTTAGAATTTCTGGATCCCAGTGGAAGCAATGGCCTGCGCTGTTTCCGGGGAACGGCGAAGAGCAAGTGGTTGCATTCGTGAGCCTGGATTGCAAATAACTCCAGGGTTTGCCATGATATGATAGTCATTCAACCACTCACGAGGCTCTCATGCTTACCCCAAAATGCACATGCCCATGTCGTTTCTAGTCACGTTCTAGGTTCTGGCCCAGATTGACAGGACGGCCCAGATTTGATCGCATGAGATCCAGATGATGATAACCATGCCATGATAGCCCTGGTTCTCGCCGATGCCGATGCCGGTTCTGGTTCAATCGTTCCCGTGATTTATTCTTAGTCTACCTATTCCCGTGCCGATGGTAGACATCTTTCGGAGAATTCTAGCTCAAAGGAGTCACCCAGTTGGTGTTGTGAGTGAGACGACCGTGAGGCAACGGCGCGGAGGAGGCAACTTTCGGAGCCGAACATTCGGCCAGCTTTCATTATCATGTGACCTAAAACGTGATTTGGTATCCAGCTACAGCTGTCAACTCGAGCTAAGCTAAACCACCTTGTTGGCGATCGCGACGAGACAAGCTACGAGCAATTGCTCAATACACACTCCTTTTACGATTCTCGTCAATGCCACTTGTCGACCCCGTCACCATGTCGACAACACTTGTCAAGAGCGGGACCGCCGCCCAACAACCCGCGCCCAAGGCCGCCGTGCCCGCGATTCCGCTCGTCAATTCTCCTGCCGCTTTGCCCGCATCAGTCGCTCATCAGCTGTTGCTCGCTGGCCTGTTCTACTGGCGCTTCGATGCCCTGGTGGCCGATCCCGTTTCGACTCTTCAGACTGGCCTCCCAGTTGTTGCTGCCATTCAGGCTGTCTATCTTATACTAAGTCTTCCACCAGCGGGATCCTCGGGCTCGTCGAAGAAGCCTCGTCCTGGTGAGAAGAAGAAGTCAGATGGAAGGGAGGCAAAGGCTATTCCTGTAAGTATATGTGTTGTGCGTGGAAGCCACAAAACTAATGTCGATGGTTAGACCGCCGTTATTTCATTACTCCTAGCTCTAATCCTGACACCGGCTCTTCATCTTCTCCTTGTCCTCTTTGGCGCGCCATTCCTTACACACGTTCCTCATACATTCTTGTGCTGCGCACATATCGCCGTCCTCGCGATTTATCCTGTCTTCTACGTGCGTGGTTCCGACCCCGTGCCTCTCCAGGCTGTGGTGAGTGTATCAGCTCCATTTGACCAGACATTTGGCGGCTTTATTGGAACAGTGGTTGGGGCTTGGCTTGGAGCTGTTCCCATTCCTCTCGACTGGGATCGTGAGTGGCAGAAGTGGCCCGTTACCATTGTTGTCGGTGCTTACATTGGATATATCGTTGGATCTCAGATCTTGGGCACCGTTTTCTTTGGAAAGCGCTGGGAAGTCACTCCAGAAATTAAGGAGGAATAGGCCATTGGTTCCTGGGCAAGAACACTAGCCCTATTCTAAGATGCTCGTATAACAGGTAGACTGGGTTTTATGCCTTTAGGTACATTGTAATGTACCATGGCAAAAAGCTTGATATAATGAAATCGCCGATTATCACAGCGATAAGAATACATAATAATGAATACTGCATTGGCTTGCCGCTGCTTCACTGGTAAAAACGAGTTAATAGCCATAGTAAATAGATGCCTCTTTGCCGTGCTATTGCTGAAGGTACCTTCCTCCATACCTCTATTTCAAGAGGTACCAGTAATACTCATTACCTGTGTCGTCTGGGCATGACATGAGGTAACTAGTGCATGTGAACTACCCTATACCCTGTCCTAGATCAAGGTCTTCCATATCCTCGTCATGCTGCAGAATTTATGTGATGAACACTGATATTATCGGTTTGAGAAATTATACTAGATCGCTGATTTAGGTATTATTTATGTTCTTTTCGTCTAGTACCTACATACAGCCTTCTGTACGCTTGGCACTATACTGGAGTCGATCGAGTTATAACACCATCAGATGAAGTCTCAGCATACGTAAGTACTAGTTTTACCTCAATATCTCCAAATCAACTGCCCTTGGCGGTCGTTTTAGTTAACTTGGCTCAGACGTAATTGGTATACATGGTTGGACGAATCGGACGTATGTAGAGGCATCATGTTCATTTGTTGATGGCCTTTCAGAAGGCCATGTTCAGAGGTTACTGGTGGAACAAACACTGATAATTGCCAAGTTACCTGACATATGAGAGGATGGCATTGTCTCAAAACTGATGGAAATGCCGGCACCAAGTTCAATAGTCTGACGAACGCCGTTCTGACACTTTGACTACCTAGACTACATGGACTGGAACAGCTGGATAGAGAACGGTGATGCTCGGCTTGCGTTTGCCAGTGCGAAAATCCTCTAGGACTGATCGCCATTGGGCGAACCGTATTCCACAACCCTGCATATTCGGCACAGCTGCTGGGGCCAAACTCTACGGAGTACAACCCCGGATTATTGATGTGTTAACACTGATATCATCGTATCATATTCTGAGATCATAACTCAAAGTTAGACTTTGAGACGGACGCATCCTTATCGTGACGCTTTCTTTTGAAAAGACCGCAAGGGAAGAGAGATTACAGGCGAGGGCCAAACTTGTCGAAATGGGGCTGGCGACTCGTCCTCTCTTGGCCCTCCACCTAGCAAGTGCCGGTGAGGCCGTGATAGAGGGCTTGGAACTTCAGTTCATGCTTGGCACTGACGCGTGCGCTCGAATCTTCTGAAACATGAGATTGACCAGCCAAGAGCCAAGCTGAGCCAGCGGGGACCATGACAAGCCACGTCAAAATCAGGTTAATCTAGAACCTGCAGGCCAGCCCGGGCGCTTATTCCCAGAGCATGACCAAAGAAAATTTTAGCAACAATCATGTTTCCCTTTCAGGCAGTGCATTTTGAATTGACCTTGTCGTCAGGGCTTGAGAATCGGTAGACTCGGCATCTTTTAGTGGTAGTCGCCCAGTAACGTGCTGATTACGACAATTGGGTGTCAGGTAATCTTGCTTGTCAGGCACACTGCATAACATCAACATCCATTCTCGAACCATGAACCGCCAGTTACGATATCAGAGAGGCTCAGAGTGGCCACAACACATGATACATAGATCTATATCGAGATTCGAGGTTGAATTTGGCATCGAGAATGAAGGATTGCGATAACTCAGCCATAGCGATTAACGAATCCTTCACATCGTCAACCACTTCGCTAAGATCAAGTCCAAATTGGCGATTGATTGAGGCTCGCCCCAGCCACACTGCGGCATTCGCCCCATGACGTAGCCCGAGAAACCTTGTCAGTTCTGTGACAAGTTGGCCGGGGTGATGGAAAGAAAAGCGAGCTCACTTGTTATACCCATTGCTTACTGTAGCATATCAAGCAGATACTGGTAGAGATTGATACAGAAATTATCTCAAGAAATGTGAAATTCTAGAATTATTGAGATATTTGGTTTCTTTTTCTCAGTTTAGATGCTATAATACAGTCCAGCGTAGCATTTGTTGGCGCTTTGTGAGGTAACCAATTGTCTTTTTCTTTCCGGACGGGCTCACCCGACTGCTAGGTAATCTTGTAAACTCATGTACCCAAGTACAAGGTCAGGTGGGAAAAAAGAGAAAGCAGGGCACATTTTGCTTGGCCCACGCTCTGTTCCTCTTTGTCGTCCCTGTGGCTTGCCTCATCCTAGTCAGTCGATGACGCAGTGCCCAGAAAGAAAAGGTGCGGTTGAGGTTGCGCGGACGCTTGATGTTACTTGGACAGGGAAAGTTGGAAGCTACGGAACAAAATTGGGTTGGCAGTGATTATCTGCTAAGGTAGAATGGGTGTGTATCCGTAATGAGTGATGTGATGCCATGCCCGTCCTTGGCCCGCCCGTTTGTCACGGAGCCTTGTATAAAAGACAAACCATCTCCCTCGCAACTAAGATCTTGTTCCTAACATCTCATACAAATTCTGTCTAACGAAGCTATCCAATCTTCTCACTCTCAACCACTACCACTACCTACTACTATACACACTTTCGAGTAATACCTCGCCTTCACAACCGACAACATGCCTTTCACTGCTAGGTAAGCTAAGCTCGACATCTTCAACCACACTCGACTTCGCGACGTCATCCCGAGCGATCCGCTGGTAGGGCTGTCGCAACATGACTGCCGGTAGCTCAGGAAGAGACACTCGAGTCGTTGTGGTTGATTGAACAAAACAATCACCAAGATTATACATACTAACA
The DNA here is from genome assembly GCA_013396025.1 of Fusarium phyllophilum. Taxonomy (NCBI): domain Eukaryota; kingdom Fungi; phylum Ascomycota; class Sordariomycetes; order Hypocreales; family Nectriaceae; genus Fusarium; species Fusarium phyllophilum. The sequence goes on along the minus strand of JAAOAQ010000280.1, from coordinate 13,379 downwards.
CTCTTTTAACAGCGATATCTGCAAGATCCTTCTTGCCATCATCCTCCCTCCCGTGGGAGTCTTCCTTGAGCGTGGCTGCGGTGCCGATTTCTTCATCAACATCCTCCTTACCATCTTGGGTACGTTCCTCTCGTCTCTCCTCATCCCAACCTCCATCATCCAGCCGCATCCGACCCCTCCGCGGGTTCGGGCTTACCTATCATCCCTTGACCGTCCCTTCGCACATTGCTCAGCAGTTTACTAACGTTCCGCTTCAGGTTACATTCCCGGTATCATCCACGCTCTGTACATCATTCTGAAGTACTAAGCCTCTTCGCACCTCGCTCCTCAGCTCTGCGGCGCATCCCGGATCGCTTCAATGACGGCTGCCCCGCTTTCTAATTACCCAAGACTGGTCAGCCATCGGTTGTCATTATCCATGCAACACCTTGTCTGACGGCCAAGGCCAAGACACCAATGGCTGCCGAGCAATCCGGGCGCATGCTGTATGCCGACGACGCTGTGACGAGCTGTGCAGATTGTTTTCCTCGCTTTGATACCTTACGCCGGTGTTCCGCGCTTGGCGCTGGATGCTGATTTTACGACTGGCATGGGCGCGATTCAAGTTTCTTGTTTTCCTTTGTTTAGTCACGACATGATGGAGGCGCATGTTGGATTGGCTCTCAATGCAAAGATGCACTGGGCTTTTTAGTAATTAATTCGATACCCGTCAATCCAACAATTCCTTAACACGTCAAATATTACCGTCACCTCAATACTTGCTCTCCGCGACATCAAGCTGAAGCTGAAGCTGAAGCGAACAAGTGACTGCTCTTCGTCCCATTGTACAGACTTGCATCGGCAGATGCGTGTGACATGGGTCCCCTGTTCTCGACGGACAATGCGCTATCCATAGGCGGACGCTTTTCAAGACACGTCAAACTCAAACTACTGATTAGATGAAAACAGTTGCACCAAAGTACAAATTTGGTTATGCTTGGCAGTGTTTGCCTTGTCTTACATTGATGTTGGAACTTTGGTAACATTACAGTTTTGTAGCCCCGTCGTCAAGTCCCAGAAAGAAAAGGAAAAGGATCACTAAACTCACGGTTACCGACTCAGGATCATTTGGCATTGTCGAGCGGGTTCATCATGGGCGATCGCTGTGGCTGTGCGTTCGTTCAATGGATCCAAATAGAAACAATGGTGGAGCTGGTATTTCAGCTTGGGCATTTTGACTGTCCGCAAAAAGACAAGAATTAGAATAGCGAGTACGCGTATCTAGCTTTGCGATTGAGATTGATCCCATCAAACACAACTCTAAGCCGTTTGTTGAGAGCGTGGCGGTGGTTTGGCAATCGAGGTCAGCTTAAGAATGGCATACCTACCTCAAGGTACCTAATGCATAAATGCTTAATTATAGTCACGTGCTTTCGCTCCTTATGACGCTGCAACGCGTCCCCACGCGTTCTCTATACCGTGTACTTCACCATTGACCTCACTCTTCGTTATGCCTGCTGCACCGCCAGATGTAATAGAAATACCTGACGATGAAGGCACGGCCTCGGAGTCTGAGGGTGACACCTCATCCTTTACAAAAACCGCAGGAAAAAGAAAACACGATACTGACCCTGACATTGAGGAGAAGGTAGAATGGACTGGAGACGAAGAAGATCTACCAGCAAAGCCCAAGAAGCGTCGTGGCGGGCGAAAGTCAACTCGCAAAAAGAAAGGGGATGATGCACATGGAGAGGTCGAAGCACCCAAAGATGATTACGAGCTCGCAGGTTTACCTGATTATCTGATCGAGCGACGGCGCAAGTTTGACACTAAGAGAAAACTTCACCACGATAATGCTCTTATGGTGCCTCCTGATTATTCGGGGATTCGCTTCGAAGAAACGAGAAGACTCAGGGAGCTGGAAGAGCGACCCAGGTTCAGTGAAAGCAGTGGCATAAAACCTTCACGACCGTACAAAGATATTGAGCTGCCCCAATCAGCAGGTCTCATCCCAGCGTCGATCGCACAGTATCTTCGAGATTATCAAGTCGCTGGCGTCTCATTTCTGCACAGGAAGTTTGTCTACCAAGAAGGCGGTATCCTGGGAGATGACATGGGTCTCGGAAAGACGGTGCAAGTTGCTGCATTTCTAGCAGTTGCATTTGGCAAGACTGGCGACGAGCGTGACGCTAAGCGGCTGAGACAAATCCGCCAATTTCCCGACAGGTGGTATCCGAGAATATTGATTATTTGCCCCGGGTCTCTTATTGTGAACTGGAAGAACGAATTAGATCGTTGGGGCTGGTGGCATACTGACCTGTTCCACGGATCCCATAAGGACGACGCATTGAGTACTGCCCGTGCAGGGCTAGTCGAAATCATGATTACCACTTATGACACATACAAGAACAGCCGAAGCTCGATCAACATGGTTCAATGGGACGCAGTGATTGCTGATGAATGTCACCGGCTGAAAGACAGATACTCAGAGACTACCAAGGCTCTCAATGAGATCAATGCGCTTTGTCGCCTGGGCCTCACTGGTACCGCGATCCAAAACCGATACGAAGAGCTCTGGACACTACTGGACTGGACTAACCCTGGACACTTCGGGACTCTGGCAGAATGGACACAAAGAGTCACCAAGCCCCTAACTGTTGGCCAGTCTCACGACGCAACTAAAGCTCAGCTCAGCCTGGCAAGAATAACAGCTGATAAACTGGTCCACAATCTCCTACCACAGTATTTCCTTCGGCGAATGAAGTCCATCATAGCGAAGCAACTACCCAAGAAGACCGATCGAGTCGTCTTCTGTCCTCTTACAGATCTCCAGAGGGAAGCATACGAGAACTTTTTGGAAAGCGCGGACATCGATCTCCTTCGCAGTCTTTCTGATCCTTGCTGTGGAGACAAGAAGAGAGGATGGTGCTGTGATCGCCTTCTTTCTAGCGGCGTACGCTGGCAGAACATTGTTTTCCCTAGCATGATCGTGCTGCAAAAGATGGCAAATCATCTTACTCTCCTTGTGCCACAAACCACCGACTTGGAAGGGAAACACGAGTCGGATTTAAATACTCTTCGAACTTGCTTGCCTGAGGACTGGAAATATGTCTACGATAATCGGGATCGGATTAAGAATCTTGTTAATCCCGAGTTTTGTGGAAAATGGAAAGTTCTGAAGAAGTTGCTCAAATTCTGGCACTCAAATGGAGACAAGGTCCTTGTCTTTTCTCACAGTGTGCGACTTCTTCGTATCCTCCAGCATTTATTCACCAATACGAGCTATACTGTTAGCTATTTGGATGGCTCCCTGAGCTATGAACAACGCCAGGAAGTTGTTGACACATTCAACTCCGACCCGACGCAGTTTGTCTTCCTTATTTCGACCAAAGCTGGCGGCGTGGGACTCAACATCACATCTGCGAATAAAGTCGTTATCGTTGATCCTCACTGGAATCCGTCTTATGACCTTCAAGCCCAGGATCGAGCCTATCGTATCGGCCAAACTCGCGATGTTGAGGTTTTCCGCCTTATATCGCTCGGGACAGTCGAGGAGATTGTGTACGCGCGTCAGATTTACAAACAGCAGCAAGCAAACATTGGCTACACTGCATCGTCTGAACGTCGCTACTTCAAGGGTGTCCAACAGGACACTGATCGAAAGGGTGAAATATTTGGTCTTGCCAACATCTTTACCTACCATAACGATAGTGGCCTATTGCAGGAAATTGTGAACAAAACAAATATTGCCGAAGCAAAGGCGGGCGTGCATCTTGTGGATGTCAACATGGAGCAGGCGGCCAAGGATGGAGAGGACCTTGCGGTGGTGAAGAATGAAGAAACTGATGCTGAGGATGGTGGTATGAGTCAGCTTGCCACTCTGCTCACAGCAGAGAACCAGCAACGAATGATTGAATCCAAAAAGGCTAAAAAGCCAAAGAGAGACGCGATCCAAGCGATCCTCACTTCTGCGGGTGTCGAGTATACACACGACAATAGTGAGGTGATTGGAACGTCCAAAGTCGAAGAGCAACTCTCACGACGGGCTGTCATGACGACATACTCATCTGGAGATGTTGATGGACAGAGCGCCCTTTTCGCGGAGAGTGATGACGAAGAAGGGGACGGCCTTCACAGCATGTACAACCCCCCTGAAGAAGTAATGCTCCGACATTTCTGCGAAATGGCCAGAGAATTTGGCTTCAGGAATGCAACAGACTTTGCACTTGTTGTGGAGAGTTGGAGTCAAGAGGCAAGGAGAAATTGTCTAGACACATTTTATAAGAGGAGAGCTGCGAAGCTTATACAAGAAGGCATCATAAAAGAGGATGATGTAAAAGATACCGCTCAGGTGGACACTAAGCACGACATCGACGCCAAAGAAGAGGTCAAGCATGAGAAGAAGGATGTTAAGCTGACCATGAAAGAAGAAGACATCAAGGGGGATGACACCAAACATGCTTTGGTGAAGACGGAGACTACAAAACTGGAGGCCGTTGACACCAAGATGGAGGGTGAGAAGAAGATCAAGACGGAGGCTCAGGGGTCGAGTATAAGAACCTCGATATTTCTCTCAGATGACGATGATGATGACGAGCTGTGACGGGCATTGGCGCACCGATTTGATACCCATAATGCATAACTCATATTTCGATTCCCAGCCGCGACATGGTTCCGGTAGTCGTGAAATACTATGGACACTCGCTTACTTGGTTAATGTTCCAACAACGTGGGGAAGAATACCAAATCTTGCCTCCCCTTCAGGCTGTGCTAGGTCAATCTTCTCCCATGGCCCGGCTTCTCTTAACGATTTCCCTGTCGATCGGCAAATGCGGCACGACCCCATGACCTGTGACCACACAAGACCAGTAACCCCTATCGTTATCAGCAATTGCTGTTCTGGGCCGGATGACTGACTCACATTGATAGGCACGCAGGAGGACGCCCCTGTTCTCATTGATGCGCACATGCTCATAGGCATACCATCGCCCCCCCTTTTTGAGACTCTGATACAGAAGCTTGATGTTCTTGTCAGGTTCAGGAATACTGCAGAGACACAAAATTGTGACGATGCAATCAACACTTTCTGGCTCGATGCGCCCATCCCACGCCTCTGGATCGTTGAGAGATTCAATGCCCACTGGGACAACCTCATAAATACCATCAAGGCCAATCTCCTTCACTCGTTTTCGCAGAGTTTTCGCAGACTTGGGATTTGGCTCAATGCCATACACGCGAGTCAAACCGTTGCCTCCTTTTCTTCGCCTCGATTCTCCATCAGCATCTCCTTGGTTGTCCACCCCAACGTTGACTTTGGCAAACACATCTGCCCACATTCCGGTCCCCGCACCAATCTCAAGCACAACACCGTTAATGGGCTCTCCAACAACTTCGTCTCCCATATGGCCGTTTCTCACACGGCCTTCGAGTAATGGAATGACACGGCCCTCGGCGTTGGCTTTTACCTGCGGCCCGATGAAAGCCCAGAAGTTGCCGAACCAAACATCCTTGAAGCGGGATGGCGAAAACAAAGTTCGGAAGTCCTTGTTTCTGATAACTTCGAGAAGAGTGCCGGGAAGGAAACGCATCGCAATTCCCATGAAAAGATAGGGGCCAGTGAGGCACTCCACGAGCTCCTTGAGGGTTGAAAGAACTGCCATGATGGGCAATGAGTCACAGTGAGCTAAGCACGGAGACCGTGAAACAGGCGTATGCGGGTGCTATATAAGGTAAGGAAGAAGAATTGTTTTATATAGAGTAGGATGGGGGACTTTCGACTTAGACGCCCACACGGGACTCGGCTCATTTTGTAAGTTCTCCGCCTCCCGGATACGGAGCCGAGCGGGGCGAAAGGCGCCCAACAGCAATCATGATTGTCACTATATCGTCCTTAGCATTTAAATTGTGTGGTGTAGCATGATGTTGTTTCTGCAGGGTGTGGGGGGACTTTTGCAGATGCCGATCCTGGAAACACGCCTCTTCTGAACAGAATTATGGTCCTGGCTTATCTTACACCCAGCTATCTTGACCAACCTCTATTTGAGATTTGAGTTGCCCGACACAATTATTATTGCCGAAGAAGATCTCTGAACAATGGCTCAGGGCTTGCCCTCATGTCGTTCATGACGCCATCCATGTAAGATTTTGGTTAATCCAAGGGGGTTGTCAAGGCAGAAACACGGAGAGCATTGTCTGGAAAACCAAAAGGAGCTGCCCATATCATCTGTCACACTTGTACGTCCCATACAACAAAAACACTGCGTCGAGATTTGGCCGAAAGTCTATTATCGCAAATAGACCTGTTCTCAAACTTTTGAACCATCATGGCGGAATCCTCCAAAGAAGAACACATACAAAGACGCCCAAACTCCCAATTGCCCATGCGTTTCCCTCCCCTTTCCACCTTGTGCCATCCAAATAGCCACATCATAGCAATTCGAAATCGTCCAGCTGGTCGCGGTACTTCATGATGTTCCTCTTGATCTTGCTGCCCACAGTCCATGTCACAAAGTCCTCCATACCTCTTGTGACCAAGTACGCAGGATCAGTGATTGTTTCTGTACCCACACGCACATGGCCCTGCTCAATCATCTTCGTAGCCGCCTGCACGGTCTCAGCCATGCGCAGTCTTGTCATCAGCACAGGCAAGCGACGGCGCGCAAAGGCGCTGACGGTAACGCTGTTCTCAACAGCGGAGAGCTTAGAGGCACTGGAAAGGACACCCATGTCGTAAAGCTTGTTGAGGAGGAGTTCTTCGTGTTTGCGGCGTGTTGCGTTCTCGGGAGGGAGAAGGGAAAGGCGATGGGCGAGTTGGCGTAGGGACTGCGATTATTAGTACAATGAATCTGCGCCTTGAATAGAAGTGACCTAGACTTACGCCGCAGAGACGGTTATACTTGTGATAGTCCTCGGGCTTCTGGATCATGTACCGTCGCATGACGGCCTTGTCGCGATGACCATTGTCGGATTTGTATGTGATGAAGTCTGTCTTTCGGAGGAGCTTCTGCTCGTGATGCTTGAGTTTTCGGACCATGATCGCGGTATTTGTTCGCCTCCAAGAACTAAATGCTCCGTAATCCTCGCTTGATGGGGGTTTTTATGTGTCGGCGCAGTTGTTGGTAGATGCAGTCGTTGATGTCCCGCGATATAAAAGTTGAAGGTTGGATAAGAAAACGATAAAATCTGGGTGGAGTCGCGGAATCTTCCCCGCCGCATTCCGCTTGGTCGAAAAACCTCCAATGGTTGAACATCACCAAAATCAGCTCTAGAGTCTCTCAGCCGCCAATTCGACCGACGGCTTCAATTGCAGACGCCCAAAATGCCTCCTCAACTACCGACGGCCTTGAAGGCCTCAACGATTGCGCGCAGCGTCATCCGTTCCTTTTCCACCACGGCAGCTACTGCAGCTCCCGGCCGACAACCCCCCTCCGGTGGACACGCCAGCCGTCTTGCTAATCTAAATGCCAGCAACAGCAAGGGGCCAGCTGTCCGAGGAGCTCGAGGAGATGCTGCTGCGAGGCTCCTAGAGAGATTCAAGACGCGGACAAACTCGTACACTATGGAGAAGACGGCGCAGATGGAGTTTCTCAAGAACCAGAAGATGTCAAACGATTTCCTCAAGCAGATGCCCAGACGATGGGAGGCTGGTGACGTCTACTCGCCACATGATCTGAGCCCTGTCGAGATGCAGAAGTGGAGGAAGAAGACTGTGCGGAACAACGATGTTATCGATGCTCTTGGAATCAGCCCTCTTGATATGTACAAGGTGCGTTTGTATGCCAACCGTTTGTTGAACACACTGACATTTCGCCCAGAACTTCTCTCTTATCGAGCACTTCACATCAACCTCCGGAATGATCAATCACTCCAATCTTACGCGTCTTCGGCCCGTCAACCAGCGCAAGGTGGCCAAGATGGTTCGTCGAGTACAGGGCATGGGTATCTACCCCAGCGTACATGCTCACCCTGAGATGCTCCGAGACCAATTCTTCTCACGCTACAAGTAGACCAGTCGTATTTAGAAAGAGAAAAAACGACTTGTTCTGTGCCGGCGTTTATGTTGTCTGGGATGATTCATGTCATGGTCATTATTTTTTTGGTCATATGTATAACAACCTCAACCTCTATGTAACATATTGATACAATTGTCTACATCCAAACATCTCTTCGTTTTATGCAAAATCTTTGTGATACACTCAAGCTCTTATTACCCTGTTGAGCTTGTATTGGCACAGCGAGTCTTTGTTGAGTCGCTTACCCTTGGACTCGAGGTTAGCCCATGCTTCAGGATACCTCGCCTGAGCCCAACTTTTGAAATTCGATTGCAGCGTCTGCCCTGGTAAAGCATTGAAAGCAATGCCCAGTCTAGTTCATGTTAGCGATGTGTTATATCAGTAGGAGGATGGTATTGGAGCTCACGTCATTGCATCTGGCTCGCCCGCAGTCGCCAAGCTCATTCGCATAATAAGATCCTTAACCCCTGCCTCCTCTCCACTGCCAGCAATAGCACCAACATATGCGTTGTATACTACCGGTGGCACATCAATGTCCATGCTTTTAATCCGCTTCCAGATGATGTGTGCTTGGCTTGCACCATTCGGCGTACGCTCAAGAGCCCAGAACACAGCTTCTAGACTGGCGTAGGAAGGTCCTTCTTGGGAAGCTGTGATCGCTTGCCAAAAGTCCATTGCCTGGGTAGTCTTCCCGCAAGCCGCATGAGCTAATAGGAGAGAGGTATATAGCCGGGTGTTGGGCTCAACTGTTGTATCCATCTTGAGCATGTTGTGAACGATGTCCAGAGGCTCTTCATCTGGACATCGTGATAGACCCTCAAAGCATGATATATATGTCTCACGCTTGGGGTGGTAGTCGCTATTTCGGTGCTGTCGCATGTGGCCAAAGACATGGGATGCCATGTCTGGACGTTTTCGCTCAAAAAAGGCCTCCATCAACTGTACACGGTGTTCAAAGCTAAGATCCTGGAAGAACTGCCGTAAAATCTGATACCCGTTCCATGCTCGTGAAGTGCTAGTTTCGCGATTCACACAGAATTGAGTGAATGCATCTTGAATGACCTCTCGCTCCGCTGCGCTGAATTGGAACGAGTGGACGGATAATATGTCCATAACCTCGTAGTGCTGCTCGTTCTCCAAGAATCGGATACACAGCGAAGCAACTGTCTCTGGCTCAAGGAGTACCTGGTTCTCCTCACACATCTCGATAATCTCTCCGATGATCTTGAAATTTGGTGTCGATTGCGTCGTGAGAGTCATCATATACTCGTTCACAAGTCGACCGAAATCCCACCAGAGATCAGGTTGAACATGCCAGGGCTCGTGGTGTGTGACTTTCTTGTATGCTGCATGAACTCCTGGTAGATAGCCTGCATGAAGTCGCATCTCCATGAGGATAAGGTGAGATTCGCCGTCCAGCGGGAGACCCCTGTCTGTAGCAAGCGAGAGAATCTCCTCAGTTAATAACGAGTCGTTCAATCCCAGAGCAGCTCGGAGAAGGCTGTTAATAGTGGCCGTGGTGGTCTTGATGGCTTCCTGAGAACTGTCCATGTGGGATATCATCTTTTCCACCTCTGGTAAGCCTTTACCAATGATGAGAATCGCCTGCAACAGGCTATCCCAGTAATGTTGCTCCGGCTTCTCGTTGAGTTGGTTACCGATCTCAATGAAAAAAGGAATCGCCCATTCTTGCAGGTTGTTGCGGGCAGCAAAAGAAGCAACCAGGGGTATAATCTTGTTTGACGGACTTCCCGATGAGAGTGGTTTCTCGAACCATTGCTTTGTCTCGGGGACTCGGTTGTTCTGGGCGTAATAAGTGACCAGTACACGCTGAAGGTGCTTGTCATAGGGGTAGCCGTTCTTCTCAGCATAGTTGATCAGCTCGACAAGGTCCTCTTCACGGCCGTCCCTGGCGAGTCCTTCGGCTAAGGATAATATCGGATTTTTCGTCTTCTTCTTGCAGAATTCTATCACATCGTTCCATTTTGCGTAGGCAATCTCGAGAGCTTCTTTCGATCCACCAAAGGTGCATAGCACAGTGAGGTACTGTGACCATAGTGTACCACTAGTCACCCAGTTTGGCGTCTGCAGCTTCGGGTTATTGATGGCGGACCAAAGGGTTTTGGCGAAATCTAAATGATGCTCGGTTCTCTCGCGAGGTCGGAGGCTCTCGAGAGCAGTGAGGGCTTTCAGAATATCCCAGATCTCAATCTTGGCCTGGGTCGGAAATTCGTGTTCTGTAACAAGATATACGAGGAGTCGACGGCATTGCATCGCTTGTGTACCGTTCAATGCCATTCGACTAGACAGCTTTCCTTCGAAGAAAGATTTCCATGCCTGGACAAGCTCTTCTGTAGGCGGAGGCCGTAAGTTGTCGAGCATGCGACTCCTCCAAATCATAATCTTCTGCCATCCTGGTTCGAATTCGGGTTGACGAATCTCGCGGGGAGCTTTGGCGAACAGGCCGTCGAGGAAGAATCGTCTTGAATAGCCATTGTTGATTGTTCTAGGTGCACATCTTCGTCGAAGGGGGGCCGAATAGACAACGCAAGACGGGGATCGGACTTGTTGGATAAGGACCCGTCGAGCATGGCGGGCCAATTGCGCCCTCATAATGGAATTAGTCTATGAGGAGGAGAGTCTGAGGGAGTTAGCCGTTGCTCATTACCGATGATGTCGATTGATCCTTACAGAAGCATGTTTGAAACGGCACATTCACAAATGGTAGCGGGAATGGACTCGGCAATTGGGAAGCTCAAAACCCGATCGCGACACTGAGATTTTGGAGTTGAAGGCGGAAGATCAGTCACCGATATTTATCCGATATTTAATGACATTGAAATATATCCCCACCTCAAATACGTTTTTCGAGGACATGCTTTTTATAAGAGCGTCTCTTGCTGTGTCTCTAAATTCAATGGCTTCTCTCGATGGGAAGGTTGATTATAGTAGCCAGAGTCATATTCATGGAAGTTTGACCCTTGGTCATTGTCTATGCAACATTCTAGGTTTTGACGGCACCAGCACATGGGTTGAGATCCAATACCCAGCGAGTCACTGATTTAAATGATGGGGCTCGGATCCAACTGTGAACCAGACTTGACAAGATAACATTCTGTTGTTCAGGCCAGTTCAATGGACGTATACTTCTACCCGGGCTTAAGTCCGATGAAGCTCTGGACCCAAGCACAACCGTGGATCTACGTCATGAAGCTAACCCTGATGAGTAGCTTATAGGAGCTTCAACTCCCTCAACTCCTTTCGTTATCACGGCATCGTGACCGTTGGACAGTAGAGTATTATTAATCCACCAATGCCTTGTCCTAGCCAGTAAACAAATGTCTCGGATGATGATCCGATTAATAAACTCTCATGGCGCTCTATCTACCGAAATCATACCCCGCCCGAAGCCGCAGATGTTGGTGGGGTGCTATGATGAGCTGTAGGTCGCGGAAAGGCACGACAATAAAGAGCTGGAGTTTAAGAGTCACATCTCCGAAACAAATCCTTTCCGAGGAACTATAAAGTGCTTGACCCCTCCATCTTCCATTTACTTGTAGTCTTGAATTATACTCAAACACCAACAAACACCATCAACCGTCGCAATGCCTCTCGTAACCCAGAACGTCAAGCCTCGTGTTATCCTGGGCCTAATGACCTTTGGACCCCCTGGCAGTGAACAGCTCGACGCGCGTATCTTTGACCCTGAAACTTACAACAAGGCTCTTGACCTCTTTCAAAGCAAGGGTTACAACGAAGTCGACACTGCCCGCATCTATGTTGGCGGCAAACAGGAGGGCTGGACTGGCTCGCAGACCAACTGGAAAGAGAGAGGACTTACTGTGGACACAAAGGTCAAGTATCCCGCCCAGCCTGGCGAGAACACATACGACAAGGTCATCGAGTCGGTTGAGACCAGTCTGAAGGAGCTGGGAACTGACTGTATCGATGTAAGTGGCATGTCCCGATAAGCTTAGTTGCATGCACTAACACGTCCATTAGCTGCTCTACCTCCATCGTCCTGACCGCGGCACTCCTTTCCAAGAAACCCTCGAGGCTATCAACAAGCTACACAAGGATGGAAAGTTTGTCAAGTTCGGTATCAGCAACTTCACCGCATACGAGGTGGCAGAAGTTGTCATGATTTGCAAGTACAACAACTGGGTCAGGCCCACGGTCTACCAGGGCATGTACAACTGCCTCACCCGTTCTATCGAGGCAGAGCTCTTTGTAGCATGCAGGAGATACGGCCTCGATATCGTCGTGTATAACCCGATCGCTGGTGGTCTCCTTTCTGGCAAGATCAAGTCGATGGACATCAAGCCCGAGAGCGGCCGTTTCTCTGATCAGAGCAAGATTGGTACGGCATATCGACAGCGATACTTCAGAGAGAGCACATTCAAGGCTCTGAAGGCTATCGAGGAAGCTACCGAGAAGAACGGACTGAGCATGCTTGAGACAGCATTGCGATGGATAATCCACCACTCCGGACTAAAGGTTACAAATGGCAACGATGGAATCATCATTGGTATGTCCAACATCCAGCAGCTCGAGCAGAACCTCGAGCTCGTTGAAAAGGGACCTCTGCCCGACGAGGTGGTAAAGGCACTTGACCAGGCGTGGCTGTATTCCAAGGCAGATACGGCCAACTACTGGCACGGGGATTTGGAGTATACATATGATGTGCACGAGGCTCTGTTTGGTGCATCGGCCAAGTAAAATAGCAATAGGCAGAAGTAATACAGAGCTTGGCATGGACCAACTAGACACCAGAATATAATAAACTCACGTGTTGTCAGTCATTTGTGTTAGTGGCTTCGTGATACCGTTCACAAAGGTTGTCTTGATTTTGGGGGCGCGTGAAGAGAATGCAGAGGGCACATGACCGAAGGCGTCATTTGTTTGCAGGACAAGATAAGAGAGTAAGGTAGCGTCTAATGCAATCAGATCTTACAGAGAACCAAGAGACAGGTCAAAACCTGCTGTAGGTAACAAAGTACCTTAGGAATGTCCTCTCGTACCACGCATAAGCTTATTCCCGCACGTGGGATCCCGTAGAGAGTTTAATCTCAGTTGTGAGTGAATACTTTCAACGGTTAACGGGAACTTATTCGCCGTAACCTTTCACCTGTAACCGCGATAGCCTCACTGAGTCGCTAGCAACAAACTCTTCGACGGCCATGATTCTACCTACCTCGACTAAAGAATCACTTCATGGGTTAACATTCTTAGCCCTCTTCTCCAGTGGATTCCAGGTTCAACAATGACGAATCCCCCCCCTGCCCCTCTCCCTTTCCCTCCCCCACGCCTTTGGTCCCCTTCCTTACTCGCGCGTTAGCCCCTGCCTCGTATACCATATTACTGCTGCCGACCATACCCCTTGTGTTC
>JAAOAQ010000279.1:0-57736 GCA_013396025.1 Fusarium phyllophilum | reverse complement strand
GTCTTCCTCTGGCGGCTGCACAAGAGAAAGAGGGATTGCTCGGGGGGGGGGGGGGGGCGAACTGGAGATGCGGGTCGGTTCTAGACTTTTACTCGCTGGACACGTGAAGAGGATAAGACATTGAATTGAAGAGGATGCGATTGAGAGCTTGGCGGTCTTGAGAGGAGATATGGGGTGATAAGGTCGGATTACTTGATGCGGTTTAGTGAGGCTGTAGGAGAGACTCGAGCCTGTCATTGGGCAAAGGTTGGACGCTACATTCATGAAATGCATCAAAGATAGTTGATTTTTGGAGTAGTACCTCACTGATACATCTGACAGAACATTATTTATGAGCATTGGGTGCCTATGAAGAAGCCTCTGAAGTTAGTTCTTATCAGTGAGAGCTTGCCATTATGCTAAAACTGCAGCAAGAATCACGAAGTTAACGGTAGGAACCATTCTCTGTAATTAGAGACCGAGAACGACTATCTTTCGGCCCGCGGGCACCGGTCTTGATGTTAATTACATTCAAGTTACCATCAGATCGACTTTATAGTTGCGGGGTAGACTCTTTATAGTGCCTGATCAACTCATCGATACCACCTAAATTCAGGATAAGCATGCCGACGTATCCACCGACGCCCGCGGAAGCCGAAAACCCCCAGGTTCAAAGCTGTTTATAAACCTTCACCGATCCACATCAAAGAGAAAAGGAAGCAATACACATCTCTTTAGTATCTTAGCACTCATATTTCGCAATCATGGCAGCAGAAACCCACATGGTCACCGGCGGCAGTGGCTTTATCGCCATCCATCTCGTCAATCAGCTCCTTCAAGCAGGATATAACGTGCACACTACTGTACGCGACTTGACCAACACGCGAAAAGTCCAGCCTCTACGAAACTTGCAAGAGAAATACCCCGGAAAGTTAGACCTATTTGAAGCAGATCTTCTCAAGCCGGGTTCATTTGAACCTGCTATGAAAGACTGCTCGGTAGTTCATCATATTGCTTCTCCATTCTTGATGGCTGAGAAGATCAAGGATGGACAGAAGGATATGGTAGATCCTGCGTTGCAAGGAACGCGAAATGTTTTGAATAGCGTGAACGGAACTGAAAGTGTTAAACGGGTGGTTTTGACATCTACTAGTAAGAACTCAATCTCTACAAACCTACAGTCATTAACATGCCTCAGTCGGTGCTATCTTCGGAGACTATATCGATGTGATGAGCATGAAGGACAACATCCTCAGTGAGAGCTACTTCAACGAATCTAGCTCCGTTACCCACAATCCATATCACTATTCCAAAGTCGTCGCCGAGAAAGAAGCCTGGAAAATTCAAAAGGCCCAGTCACGCTGGGACATGGTAGTCATCTGCCCCGGACTAGTCCTCGGTCCCTCCCTCACAGCAGGATCCGACTCTGGAAGTCTTTTCTTGCTCGACGAACTATTCAGCGGACAGCTTTGGTTCGGCGTGCCCGATCTGAGTTTCTGCACCGTTGATGTGAGGGAGGTGGTTACAGCGCATATCAGAGCAGCAGAGACGGAGTCTGCGCAGGGGCGATACATTATTTGTGACAGAGAGATGGCGAGGTTTGCTGATATCTCGAAACAGATACGTCCTCAGGCCAAGCGCCGCTGGGCTCTTCCACGCCATAAGCTGCCGAATTTCCTGGTTCGGCTCGTCGGGCCTCTGTTCGGGCTGTCGCAGAAGTGGATGCGGGCGAATCTTGGAGTTCGGTTTGTGGTTGGTAATGAGCGTGGTATTAAGGAACTGGGGATAGTGTACAGGCCTCTGAGCGAGACGTTGGATGATCATTATAAGTCATGGGTAGCTCAGAAGGCACGTCAGTAAGGTGACGGGATATATCTTTTGCTTAGCAATATTTCTGTGCAAACCTAACTAGTTGGTTCAATTAATACCCTTGTGTTTTCATTTTATTCACCTCAGATTTCTTCCTGACTACTTTGTCGTGGATTCTCACTCAAGCACTTAGAGAAGCTGTTAGTTCTTAAAGTCCTGTTTTAGATACCCTCAGAATGCCATTGTAGGTCAAGTCAAAGCAATCCGCATCTCCAAGGAAAAAACAATAGAAAGGTCAAATAAATAAACATCAACTCTTAGATTTAATCTTTAATAGCTCTGCCAAAGATGAACTGCAAGCAGAGGGTATGAATCAAATCTCCCAGTCGAAGATGCTCTAGGGTGCCCTACTTCTGAAGCTTCCGTCATAACTTAAGCTCCGTGATGGCCCCACTTTGAGCTGGATCAGCTTTTCGCTCCTGACGTAACGGCTCAGTCCATCCAAGCAATACTTCTCCATCACAATTCAATTGTGCTGCATCCACGACCTCATACCTTCAAAATGGACGGCCTAGACGAGTTTGAAAAGTCGCTGGCCGCTGAGAAGGCCGAGAGGGAGCGCACAGAACGCGACCACGACGAAAAGCGACGTCGCAAGCATAGGCATCATCACCGACACGACTCGGAACGCGAAAGGGACAGAGACAGAGATGGAGAAGGACATAGACATCGCCATCGTCGGAGACATGACGACGAAGACGACGGCCACCGAAGTAAGCGCTCACGCCATTCGCGCGACGACGAAGATGGCCACCGATCACGACGACACGGCGACGACCGGCATCGTAAGACAACAGACCCCAAAGAAGATCTCCCCATCCCCGACGAAGAGAAGCCAGCCAGCCAAGATCCCGTCGACCGATCGAAATCCCTCCAACGAGACTCTTGGATGACAGCTCCCTCTTCTATCGAAGTTGACTACATCCACCGACCCGACAAGAACAAATCACCACCTCCAAAACCCGAGCCAAAGCGTGTCGTTTCCAAGCGCGAGATCAACACTCACATCAACGACATCAACGAGGGCAAATCCATCGACGAACTTGACATTCCTACCGAACCAACTGTAACTTACACGTTCGGTGACGCTGGCTCTTCATGGCGAATGACAAAGCTCAAGGCCGCATACACAGCGGCTGAAGAAAGCGGTCGTCCAATTGAAGACGTCGCCATGGAACGTTTTGGCGACCTGCGATATTTCGATGATGCGCGAGAGGAGAAGGAAGAGATGGAGCGACGCAAGATCTACGGTAAAGACTACAAGGGTCACGACAAGCCAACCGGCGACCTCTACCGTGAGAGGATCAAGAACCAGCGCAAAGATTCACCATCTCCCGAGCCTGAACAAGGAACAATTATTCCCGACACGCGTCCTCAATCAACTCCTGTGATGGATCAATCGGCTCTCAACCGTCTCCGCGCGCAAATGATGAAAGCAAAACTCCGTCGCGCCCCGAATGCCGCACAGCTCGAAGAAGAATACAACAAAGCCGCAGCAATGTTCGCCACAGCCCAATCCAACCCCGAAGCCGTCGTGCTCAGCGTAATGGACAATCGGCAGCTTGCCGGCACGCGTAACGAAGCCAAAGCTATTACCAACAAACGCGGTCGCGAGCGCGGAAACGTCGAAGAGAACACAGAAATGACAATTGACGACATGGTCCGCGAAGAGCGTCGTACAAAGAACCAAGCTGGCGGTGAGGGCCTCCGTCTAGCAGAACGTATCGCGAAAGACGGCAAGTTCGATAATGATCTGGATTACATGGACGAAAACGCCGAGAAGCTCGCAAAGCGCCTGCACAAATCCGATATCAACCTCAAGAACATGGCCGTATCCGAGTTCCAGAAAATGTCGCGCGCTCTCGACAATTGTCCCCTGTGCCACCACGAAGACAAGAACCAACCGCCCCTCGCACCCGTCATCGCCCTCGGAACACGCGCCTTTCTCACCCTCGCGACCGAGCCCGAGATCTCACCTGGTGGCGCCGTCATCGTCCCTCTCGCACACCGCGCGAATCTCTTAGAGTGCGACGACGATGAATGGGAGGAAATACGAAACTTCATGAAGAGCCTGACACGAATGTATCACGAACAAGGCCGCGAGGTCGTATTCTACGAAAACGCAGCGCAGCCCCATCGGCGCATGCACGCAGCCATGGTCGCTGTTCCGATACCCTACGAAGAAGGCGCCACGGCTCCTGCATACTTCAAAGAGGCGTTCCTGTCATCCGACGAGGAGTGGAGTCAGCATCGCAAGATCATCGACACAGGCGCAAAAGCACGCGACGGCATGGGCCGTTCCGCATTTAGACGCTCTATCGCGAAGGAGATGCCGTATTTTCACGTGTGGTTTACGCTAGATGGCGGATTGGGCCATGTCGTTGAAGATGCGGGGCGTTGGCCAAAGGGGGATCTTTTCGCGCGTGAAGTCCTGGGGGGCATTGTTGATGCGGAGCCGCATGTTATGAAGAAGCAGGGGAGGTGGATGAGAGGTGATCCTAGAGTGGAGGGCTTCAAGAAAGGATGGCGCAAGTTTGATTGGACGAGGATGCTTGCGGAGGGATAAATTTAATTAAAGTAGAAGCGTCAAGGTATCATTAAGAAGCTATCATTAAGCGTTGATATGTAAAAGACATTACATAGGACATGGCAGTCCTCGAGATTAATGTTATATAAGAAACAAACGAGATATCATACTCCAACCTTGGTCCCTCAACCAAACCAAGCATGAAGCCCGTCTCTCTGGGGTATCAAGACCGACCGACAAATCGGACATGTTAGATATTACTCTTATCGAACGAGCGTCCCTCGTCGTCCTCTCTCACGATCTTTCCTCCCATCTGCCCCAGTGACCTTCATCCAATCCTCCCACTCTTTACTCATCTCCATGAGCACAGAGCCCATTACACTCGCGCTTGCCATGAGACCGTGGCCTTCACCCTCAAGAACGCGAACTTCACAGCGCCGCATCGTCTTGCCGAGCCATTTTACGTTATCGACGGGGACGCGAGTATCTCTACTGCCGTGGTGGATGACGACGGGTCTTGTGATGTCGACGTAGCGGAAGCCGATTGTGTGACGGCGCTCAAGACAGACGAGGAGGTCGACGGCGGGGTTTGCGCCTGTTGTGGCGAGTTCCCAGATGGCGTGGGTTAATCGGAGATCGTAGGTCATTTGGCGTTCCTTATCTGCCATGGCGTCGGCTGCGGCTGCGATGATATCGGAATCGCCTCTTGTACCTTGTGGAATGCTCATTCTGTCCATGTTCTCGGAAGCATTGGGAGGTTCCAATTCTGTGTCGCCGTGACCGGGTGATCTGTTATACACGTTCTCTTTATCCAAGCTTGGGGTAACGTTACGCGAACTAGCTGTACTGTCTCGACCGCCATTATTCTTTCGCTTTCCTCGTCGTGGTGTTTTGGGTAATGAACTAGTGATTGAGCTACTCGTGGCGGTCATGAAGCTACTATTTGCAGCCTTGAGAATAGGCGTCGGTAAGGCTCTGAGAATTCGTTGCGACGTAGGGATGGCGTTGGTTGGAGGGAGGGTTTGTGAGGTGCCGAAGACGTTCATTTGGGAGGGAGGAATCCATGGCGCGAGGAGGTGTATTCGACCGCGGATATGTTGAGGCATTCGAAGGGCTGTAGCGAGAGCGTAAATGGCACCAGCGGAGTGAGCGAGGATAGAGAACTTGGTGATCTTGAGGGTCTGGCAAATAGCATAAACATCATCTGCAACAGTTAGCGCGTACTTCTCCAAAGCAGGAACATCAATTTACCTGGCCAACTCAGCGGCGTAGCAGTGCCATCAGAATAAGGCTCGCTATCGCCAACACCCGGTCGATCCGGGGTAATAAGCCGCAGCTTCAACGTCAGTGCCAGCTCATCATAAAAGGCGGTGATGTATCTCGTCAATCCCATTCCGACGCAGCAAAAGACTGCAGAACCTTCGGAGTCACCGACTTCTGAGAAGGATATAACGCGACCTGTTTGAGGATGGCGAATCTTTTGCGATAAACGTGGTGAGCATAAGTAAGACTCGACAGCATCGTCAACAGAGTCGGCGGATTGAGGACGCTCGTAACCAGCTGGTGCATGATTCTGCACTGGCTGGGGACTGGGTGAATCACGGGCTCGTTCGTCGACTTTGTGATTCAGTGGTGCGGACAGACGCTTTAGGCGGGAACTGCTGCGCTTGACTTTGATAGCCTCATTTGGTGCTGGGCTTTGTCGACCGGATCGTCTCCGATCATTGCGGTCATTGCTCTGATCCCGCTTTCGACCTTGAGCCACAGCAGGAAATGGCGCGCCCTCATCCTCTTCATCGCTAAAGCCGTCATTAACATCGAGGAAACTTCTACCCGCCACGCTGGTGCTCTTTGACGGAGATGCGTCCTTGAGGCCATAAACTGGTGATCGGGTGGATGATCTTGATTGAACATGGCCAGGATGACTCTGTTTCCTTCGACTTGACTCCCGATCTCGAGTTCTGTGTTCCTCGCCTTCTGGAATCACATCATTCGCCGTACCATCCTCCCGTCTCGACCTCCTCGCGCTCGATCTCTTCTGCGGACCTGTCTTTGCAAGACTCGAATTCCGAGCGGGAATAGCGCAAGGTGCATCCATCGGGCGTTCAATCGGCAGCTCGTAATGCGACTCTTCACGAATAGCAGTCTCAGCGAAGAATGGATCACTGCGCCCACCACTGTGAACACTTTCGCCAGGAAGAGCACCAGACGACGAAGCCGAGACTCCGCCAGAAACCCGCTTCCTCTCGGCTTCCTTCTCCCGCAGACGCTCCTTGGAACTCATGTACATGAGGCCCTTTTGACTCCTCGTTGATGTTTTCCTACCCCAGCTATCGTGTGATTGTTTATGGTTCAGTTCGGGGGTCGAGGCACCGCGACGTTCGATCGAAAGGTTCCCTATACTCTGGGCATCATCGTTCTTGGACGCAGCTGAAGATCCTTTTGACGACGGTCGGGATGTGCTATTTCGGATAAAAGATCGCAGCCCACCGGAACCTTCGCGGCTTGGACTTCTCGGACTTCTAGGGCTCTTTGTCGCTGTCAAAGGAGAATAACCGCTGGGGGGTTTTGAGGTGCGTATGACAGGAGGTAACGCCGCGAGTTCGTCGAGTGACACGGGGTCTTGTCTCAGGTCGTCGAGGCTAGGCTGATGAAACGCTCCGTAGTCCACACCGAAGCTACCGTTCCCGGGACTCGCGGGTAGTGACAGGCTCGTGGGCGAAGCTTCGAAATGGTTCGTCGCAGGCTTCGAGATGATGCTGAGGCTGGTGATGAGGTTGGAGATGACTTCCGGGCTGGCGGGAGGGAGACCGGAGTTGCGCTTTGACGAGGAGGGGCCTTGGAGAGAGCGTCGTCGAGAATGAGCGTGGTGAT
The DNA here is from genome assembly GCA_013396025.1 of Fusarium phyllophilum. NCBI lineage: Eukaryota > Fungi > Ascomycota > Sordariomycetes > Hypocreales > Nectriaceae > Fusarium > Fusarium phyllophilum. The sequence continues at coordinate 50,487 of JAAOAQ010000279.1, read as the reverse complement.
TGTGGGCGCGCGTTGGGATAGGGGGAACATCAGCCGAGTCAAAATCCATGGCTAGGGCGATGGACTCTAGAACGAGTCACGAAAAAGAAGTGGATGTCAAGGGAGAGGCAAGTCGGTTCGCAATGCTGTGTCTCGCGGGTCGACGATAGTGTCTCGCGCAGACAAAGGGTGGCGCGGCTTTCTCACCCTTGGAATAAGGGATGAGTAGAAAAAAGCGTCACGACGAGGGAGGATTCAGTCTCTGGGGATATTAGCTCGTTCGGTGGAAGTGGTGATGGTGGATCGCGGTGGCTGTACTAGGAATACTAGATTGAGCCAAGTGGGTTTATCTTCCGATTTGTCGCGTGGGAAGGGGGAAAGGAAGGAAAAGAAGCCAGCCAGAGCAAAAAAAGACAACAAAGAGAGAGAGAGAGATCAACAACTGTCAAGGATAAGTTGGGTTGGGTAATAATTTGGTGGTCGCGCAAATGGAAGTTGGTTGACGAGGAGAAGCGAAAAGACAAAAATGGGCGAGGGGACAAGGCTAAGCTAGGGGGGAAAGACAGAGAAGCTAAGACAGGGAGCGTGGAGCCAATCAATCAGCCTTAGAGCCTAGGACTCATATTGCAGCTGATTTGTTTATGTTTTTAGACTCTACTATAGTTGAGAATAAATGAAATGGGAAAAGAGACAAGTCGAGATTCTGGGGGAGGAATGGTTTCAACATGCCATGGCTCAAGGGGCTGAAGGTTACCTCACTTACTTTACGTGCCTCCGACGCTATCGCCAACTCGGGGAGTTTGCGTCCCGATGGGAAGAGCGCATGACCAAGAGTGACAAATCTTTAGACCAAGAAAGACAAGACAAAAGAAACACTTTCAGATCTATCTCATTCTGTTTTGTTTATCGCTGTGCCTCTCTCTCGCACTTGCGCTGTCTTCAGTGACAATGCACCCCTGAGCCCACTCTCTGGACCCCTGAAAGTTAAGTTTTCCCCTGGAGCTTATTCCATTCCCGTTAGCCTAGACCCTGGACCAAACCAACGATGAATCTAACATTCCATCTCATCACCATTCCAACGACTCCATCTAGAACGCCAGTTTCACATTTAAACTTTAACTCGTTAGCAAAAGCTAGATGGAAATCTAGAAGTTTTGCTGAATACAGTAGTTGGTTGGAGGTTCTGTGATCTGCGACGGGTCAATTAACTGCAAACTCCACTGCTCCACAGCGGATGTTCGTTTTAGACTGGAGCTGTCTGGGTTAGAGTAGACCAATTTCATCTAATGTGTTAGGCTGCGCTGAGTGACATATCACGGAGTATAATTGACTGTATAATTACCGGGAAAAGAGATGGAGAGATTATTGTTGATATTGGTTTGTTTTTATTGCCAAGCATGGAACCATGGCCATTATTTTCTGGCCCTGGTGCTTATTTTATCTCCCTTGCATTTGTTGGTCCGGTACCTGCATCGGGTCCATCAAGCATCGTCTCAATTGCCGTAGCTCCAACTGTACTGGATCAACCAGTCCAAGATAAGATTCATCGATGTTATTAGACGCTGGAAGTTGGAGATGACATCGAGATCACTGCATTTTAGGCTGTTCTCTTCATTGTCTGCATTAATCTCCATCAATCAGATTTGTGGCTGACTGCACATTAGCCACATCGACGTCATTCCCCAGCCCCAGATCATCATCCCAAATCTCCCCAGTTTCCAGGATAAAAAGGACCGCGACGTCATGCCAATGAAACAATCCTCACCCGTTCACTAAAATAAAAAATAAACCCCAAAAATTAAGCAACAAATCTCGTGGCATTTCCAATCTAAAACTCTACATCTGCGCCACAACTTGACTCCCTCCCTCACTAACAAACGATGGACGTTCTTCTCTCCCTCCCAATAATATCCTACCTCCTCTCCCCCGCCTCAGCATCATGGTCCACATCCCTCAACATCTTCTTCTTCTACGTCCAGTGGACCACCTTCGTCCTAACACACACGCCCTTCCGCGTGCGCCTCATCGGCTCCCTCGCAACGCGCATAATCCTCTTTCTCTTCCCGTCGCTCGTGTCGTTACTCTTTGACACAGGCGTGCCGAGCATCGCAGAGTCTATCAAATTTGGCGGCCGTGCTTCGCTTGCCCCGCGGGATGCGCGCTTGCTTACGCGACAGCTGGGTCTCGTGTTGGTGAACCTTTTGTGCGTGACGTTGCTGGAGGGCGCGTCGCATTTGGCGTTTAGATATCTCGTTGGTGAGAATGATTTTAATCCGACGGCGTTGCTGCCTTTGCCGTGGCAGTTGGCGAAACATTTGGTGCTTATGATGACGGGGCGTGAGGTGTTGACTTATTACATTCATCGCAATCTTCTTCACTCCCGCGGCGCAATTGGCAAGCTTCACAGACGCTTCAGTCACGCACGATCAGCAGCGCCGTACAGTTTTCTCGTATTTGCAGATCACCCCATCCCCTTTCTTCTCCATCATTTCTTCCCAATGTACCTACCCGCCATCGCCCTGCGCCCTCACATGGTAACGTACTTCCTCTTCCTTGCGCTCTGCACGGTGGAAGAGACAATCACCACGTCCGGGTACAGTGTCGTCCCTGGCATTATCATGGGTGGAATGACGCGTCGCAGAGCGATTCATTACGCGAGCGGAGGCGATTGCAATTTCGGCGCCTGGGGAGTTCTGGACTGGGCGAATGATACGGGAAAAGGGAGGGATGTACTCGATGATGTGAGGGCTGAGGCGGAGAAACATAACGTCAAAGAGAGGTCGGCGGATAAGTTGGATAGCGGTGTGAGTGCTCTTCAGGGAGGGATTGACAAATTGACGAATGGAGATGATGGCGGTAAGAGGAGGAGTTCGCGATTGAGAGCAAAACGCGGCAATTGAATGAGGTCCATTTTCGATTGACATTAAAGTCGTTTCCCAGCAAATAATGTGCAGCCATCTAAGTGTACAAACTCCCGTCCATCCCATTGCTTGTTCCATCTATTTATATCCCATCTTCTTCGCAAACCAGCTGAGCGTCTCAATGCCGCTCTGTACTCTCATACCAATTCTAGTGTCCAGCACAAAGGTCTCCCATACCTTGGCGACATCCATTTGCTTCACACATTCGTCGTACTTTTCTTTTCTGTACGCCGCAATCTCATCTGGTGTGCCCTCGGGAGGGTTGCAGCACTCTGACCATGCGATGGCGCCTTTTTCGTACACTGCTGCCGCGAGGACGTAGTCATCTTTTGTCGGGCCCTTGAATGCGAAACTGACCTTGTTAGACGTGATACTGATATGATGTGAAATGTTAACTTTGAACTTACCGGTCAAACTTAAAGACATGCGTCTCCAATAAGTCCCTCGCCTCGACAAACTTCTTCTGATTGCGGAACAATGATGCGCTGATGAGCGCCCAGGCTCCCATCTCATCAACCTCAGCCTTGATCTTATCCACAACCCCCGTCTTAGCAGTACATCTATCCCAACTCATCCCCCCAACTGCTTTCTCCAGTTCAGCGGGTCCCATGCGCTTGATGGTGTTCCACATGTAACTCATCTCCAACGCGGGACTGGGCCCAATCGCATCAGCGAGATCGACGCCAAAGCTCTTAGCGCGATCCTCCCACTTCTGTATCTTTCGCTGAACAAACACCTCGAACGGCAGCTGGCGCGCCATGAAGCGCTTCTTACCCGCTACGCCTGGCGCCTTGCGCAGGTATTCTTCCGCTTTGACTTTTTGGCGCCGCGCCTCATCCTTGTCTCCTGCGGCTACGGCGTCGCGGTAGAGTTCGACGGATGCGATGCCTGCCATGTAGTAGTACAGTGCATGACTCCAGTCGTTAAGCTCGAGGCATCGCATGAAGGAGTCGCGCATAAGAGGCCAGTCCTGAATTGCCATTGAATTGAGCGAGAGCTCAAAGTTATTGAGTGCGGTGACCTGCTTCATCTTGGACTCGCCGCCGGTGGTGAGGACTTCAACGGCTTTGGGGAGGTCCCTCTCATTGCTGTGTAGACGCGCCTCTTCGATGAGCCAGAGTCGCGAGTCGGGGTATCGAGAGCGCATCGAAGCGAGGAGCTTCTCGCATTTTCCTCGTGGGGGGCCGACAATCTCAGCGCCCTCATCGAAATCTTTTGCATCGGGGAGGATGTCGACTGCGCCGAGGAGAGCGTTGTAGTAAGACAGTAAAACAAGACCGGCGATGGCGCCGTTGACGTTGGCGTAAGCAGTGGAGCGCCAGAGCATACGCACGCCACGCTCACGATCACCACGGAACCCGACGACGGAAAGAAGACGCGTGAATGCGGGGGGAACGAGGGTTAACATGAGAAGGATCATACCAAAACACATGTTGGCCCCAGAGTGAACAAAGATGTCGAGAGGATTTTCAAGAAGAACAGAGTCGGACTCAGTAGGCTTCGAGCGAGCCTCACGTAGAGGTGCACCTTCATCAATCTTCTCATCTTCGGTGGTAGACGAGCTTGAAGAATCTCCGTTCGCAGGAGTCTGTGTTCCAGAAGCCGATTCAATCTCAAGCTTCTCCATACTCTTATTCGATTCGGTAACAGGCTTAGCAGAGAGCGATGCTTCCGAGGTTGACTGGGGCATATCCTTGAGCGTTTTCGCCTCAGCCTCAATAATCGCATCAAGCGTCATAAACGCCTTGCGAAGCTTAAGAAAACTCTTCATCGCATCAATGAGACTCTCATGCAAAACACCCACTACAGCGCCCATGAGCTGCGTCTCCGCACGAACGAGCTCGAATTCCGTACCGGGGGGGTACAATTTACTCCCCGCACGAGCCTTGCCATGCTTCTGAGCCTTTTTGTAATCCGCCCAAGCTTTTGCTTCACACTCATCGAGCTTGGTGGTGGTCTCGGTCATGACGGCTTTTTCAAAACCCAGCACGGAGCGCATGAAGATGGTGACTGCCAGTCCTAGCTGGTGAAAGGACGAGTCTCCCGTCTGCAGCTTCTCCCAAGCTCCGTCGATATCGTCGTTCATGATGAGGCTGCACGACGCCATAGCGTCGTCAATGTCTTCCATCTCTCGGGCCATGGTATCCTTGGTGGTGATTGAGCCAGCATCGCTGTTGGCCTCAGTAGCTGGCGTCGCGGTTCCAGAGCGGAACCAACCCGCTAAACGACTCATTTTGATGAGTCTTTAGAATTGAATTGACTGGTTGAGATTGATATGGGAGGGTATTCTGGTGATATACGCACGAAATGATGCTGAGCCTCGAATGCTGACGTCTTAGGCTGAATGAGGGATCTCGAGCCCCTCTTTGTGGCGTTTACCCTGATGCTGACAGACGAGACGGGACCATCCGCTTCAGATTTTGTGATGATAACATGCAGATTGAAGATAGTCTGTAAGAATGAAGCTTGAGGATAGGAAGTGAGAGGTTTTTGAGGTTGAGTGAGAGAAAAAAAACCACTCGTAATGTTGAGATCAAAAATTCAGTTCCACCTCATCATACTAAGGTAGCTTCTGCTTATGCAGGTAAGCTAAGCCTGCTAAGCTACGTGCCCCCCACCGTATACGCGGAGTTTAGGCGGGCTTACGCATGAGCTCGGGGCCAATCGGAGCTTGGGACTGACATCATTGTTGTTGATACGACTCCAGCTTTGGATAATGATCTTGTGCATTTATCCAGCTTGATCAAAGAGTTGCTTTGTGTTTATATTATTGTTTTTGTTGTTTTATTTTGACTCTGCTCTGTTGTAGACGAGCTTGTGAACGTCTTGTTTATTCACCGGCTCGGATCTTATCTCCGTTGAGAATCAATTGCCACGCAAGGTACCTCGTTGACGGATATCGGAGAACAAGAGGGTCCGTCAACTTTATGGTCCCGGCTTTTTCGGATACTCGGAACGGACGAGTCTCCCGTGCTTATCCTATAGATTACCGAAGTAATTGCCAATGATAAAAAAGTATTCGACACTCTATGCATGAAGTCCGATGCCTCCGGTATAATCGGGTTGCGCCATTCAACTTGCAGTTCGTTGAGTTCACTGGTCTTGAAGGCCAACGAAAACAAAGGAGTCGACGTCTGCCCTGATTTTGTTAGACCAACGCTCATCAATGTTAAACTTGAAAAGAATCTGTCTGGTTGCATGAGACAGACTACAGTTTCTCTCATGATGAAGCGTACCATATAGTACTGCAGTGTTGTGAGCTATGCAATGATTCTATTTTTCAATTTTCAATTTCCCAGCAATGTTACAGCAACTTGGATAATCAAAAGTGTTATAAACAAGCCCAAGTCAAGAGAACATCAAGGAATTTATTAGTATTTAGGGTAATCAACTAAGTGACAAGCCTAGCCTTGATGGGGGAAAATAGTAAACGTTGGGTTACACATGCAAAGCCAGTCACTTACGATAGCAGATTGACCCGGATATAGACAAAGAGGTAGTAGTGACTAGATAAAGGACGCTACCTATTAAAATCCGCAGCGATAATGAGAGTCCGAGAGAGGCTGAGTTGTTCCGGAAATAACTCATGATGGGCGATGCAAGAGGATCTAACCAGATACGGCTAGCTGCAATAGAGTTTGATCATCCAGAATCATGTAACTTCACTCATCTCCGGGCACATAAACTCTTTTGAATAAGATAGTGAAGCACTTTACCGTGTTTAAGAATGAGATTAGAACCCAGGTTGGCATGAAGCTTGCTGTATTTCATAGTAGATGCAGTGTCCTTGGTCAAATCAGTGATCCCAAGTTTTGGGACCGAGAAGTATTGCAACAGGGATGACGAGAACCAATCACACGGGGGCTAAGTCAGATCCCCAACTTCTCATGCATCAGTGATAACAAGCAAACATGAATGCAAGATATCACAAGAGGGAAGTGAGAGAGTCGGCACTTGTCTGAGCGTTGCTAAGGCTTTTAAGTACTCGACTACCTCGGTCCACAGAAGGTTAAGAGGTTACAACTGACAGGAAGACAGACGTTGAAATCTTCATCTAGAGCCCGGTAATGTGAGCTGAGTGAGATGAAACATCTGTGATAGGGTTGTCGACCCTAGCGTCTTGAAACCGGGGGGCTGAGGCACCGAAGGAAGCGGGCCTCTCATTGCACTGGACCATTTAATGATCATCTCACTGCCGTCTTTCCAAGGATGTTCCATGTGGATGACTTATTGTCTACTGATCAAGATCTTGACTTGTGAAACTACGTGAAGGATACTTTGAGACTTTGTCGCAGTTGTCATCAGAATGTGTGTATCTTCAAGATCCCCTCATGTCGCAAATTTATACAAACTTCGTTTGAGGATGAGTCTCACCTACACAGCCTGTTGACAACGGGGGCCAATATCTGTCTGACACACCAAGCCACTTACTAGCGGAGAGTAGATGAATGGCGAGGCTCATTCCCGCTTCTTAATTAAGGACATGTGCAGGATGTCGATCCCTGTAATGCATCCATTGAGCCCACCAGTGAAAGGATCAACAAGTAAGCTATAAGATGTGATAATCCTTTGTGTCGCGTGTCGTCTTTTCTTCGCTCCCTTTTCTCTTCCGCACCCTAGAGTTCCGCTATTACAGTGTGAAAGATGGCAACTCGTCGATTACTTGCCATACTGGCATTTCTATCTTTCCATCAGATAGTAGCCGCTGCATTCACGAACCCGCCACCGAGCGACTCCAGTATAAATAACCCTCACTATAAGCTGGGGGAGGAGATCAAGATCACTTGGGAGACGGATGCGGAGTTTACTGACCTTACCATGTGGCAAACCGACACTGGGAAGAGATACAACCTACAATGTGAGTTTATCAAAAGTCAGTGATGAGCTGTTGGTTGACCAAGTTCCAGCAAACAGCAAATCGAAGGAGTATATATGGATAGCATCATATCAAGGCATCGACCCCGCCGACGGAAACTCTTTTAGTCTCTGGCTTTTTAAGACTGGTGACACAGGCGCTCTGTTTGCAAGCCATACATTCAACATCACCGATCCTTCGTCTGCAACGACTTCAGCGCCATCGGGTACGCGAACAAATGGACCGAACAAGACAAAGACCAGCGAAGCAAGTGAAGCGACTAGCGATGCGTCGTCGACAAATGAATCGTCGTCAGGGCTATCCACTGGAGCAACAGCCGGAGTAGCAGTAGGTGCTGTTGCTGGAGCATTTCTCATTGCTGGCGCTGGGTTCATGCTCTGGAGAAGACGGCGGGGCAATAAAGCTGTACCGTCGACGATCACGGCTGAAGAAGCACCGAAATATGGATATGCACCGGTCGAAGCACTGAATGATAATGCTACGAGGCATGGACCATGGGAGATGGGAGGGTCGCCTACGCATTTCACGCATGAGTTACCAGCTGATAACGCGGTACAGCATCGAATATGAACGGGGATAAGAGTATGGAGTCTGGATATATACTATCTATTTACAGTTACTTATAGAATCCTGATGAGTTTGTTCATGTCGCATCTTCCTTCGCTATTCTGTGCTATAAGTTCAACTATTAGAACTCCCCTTGATTGAGAAGCCAATCGTCTTCTTCCCGGTCATATCATAGTCCGGATCTTCTAGCACACTCCATCCAAACAAATCAACCAGCTTCTCCCTTATAATCTCATAGTTTGCCCCAACCCTCAAGACCCGTTCATTATTCAAGTCCAAGATAGTCCCGGCTCTTCCATACAGATGCCACTTCTGCCGACCGTAGTTAATAACTAAATCAGCTGCCTCCACAATCTCAGACTCAATGTCCTCAACTCGAAACTTCTGCCCTTGATCCGTCAAGTTGGCACTGCTGCCTACCATTACCAAACCATTCTCATCGTTTAGCCGCGCAAGTTCCCGTGAGAAAGGGCCTTCGCCGATGGCAAAGCCCAAAGTACCGTTCTTGACGACCCGCTCAACGTTCGGGATGAGCTCGTTCGCTGGCTCTTTTATCTTTCCAACGAAAGCGACCGTCAACCCCAATTCTTCCGTGAATGTTCGAACGATGGTGTATTTCTCATCTGGAAGATCGTATAGTCGCGTGAGAAGGTCGTATGTTCCGATGACGCCCATGGAATGTCCTGCCTTCCGCTTCTTGGCGATAAAGATACGTTCGATTGCATCGGTGCTTGCGGCCATCATGCCGTATCCGACATCGGTTGGGGCGATGATAACGCCGCCCTTTTTCAAAACTTCGAAGGCCCTTAGAGCGTCTCGCTTTGCGTCTGGAAGCTCGCCGGGTCGCGGTGTAACTCGAGATGAGGTATTGCTAGTCATTCTGTCGATAGAGCGCACACTAGTAAGGCCAATTGAGAGCAGTGGCCGTGAGCTTATGATGACAACGAACTTTGAGTAAAGAGGGAGGATGCAGGTGTGTCTTTGAAATTTCTGATCCCAGTTTTGAATATGAGTAAAGATCAAATATTCGAGAAATAAGCACTATTCACCTAGCTTATATACTGAAATGATTAGGTCAATCATGTGATAGCAACGCGTCCATTTTTGGGAGGCTTCGACAAATCTGACACCGGAACAGACGGCATGCAGATCAACTCCATCACGTCTGTCAAAAGCACGCTATTGTCGTAATAGTACGCTTTGAAGCCACCCAAATGTCTGATCGTTCCAAAAGTTCCAAGCGAAGTAAATCCTTCCGTTCCTTTACATAACTAGAGTACCTGTTACTACTGCAGCATATTTTGAGCGCTTTGTGGCATTCATATAGAAGTAAGTCGATATTTACATTTTATATCGAATGGTAACATTAAGCTCAGGCCCATACACACGTCTCGGAAGAGTTTTCAATTGCAATTTAAATAAGAAAATATTCGAGGTTCCATTTTAAGTCCCAAAAAGCCAACACCTAAATTTCAAGGACCTACCGTAGACGCGAAATGACAACACAACATGCTTCTCATGTCTTTCTCATTAGACTTTGATCTATTCCTTCTGGTTCAGCATCCGTTCAGCTCGCTTCAGCTCCGCATGGGCCTTGCGATAGCACGTAATCAATTCCCTCAGAGTCACAGACCCTTTGGGAAGACGTGACTCACCGTGAATCTCATCGTCCTTAGCTGGTGACCCTTTCATCTCTTCGACATCCGCAGCATCCTGAACCTCTTCCTTTGGACGGACCTCCTTCCTCTGGGTAGCTTCAGTCTCATCCATCTCATCAGCAGTGACATAATCATCTGAATCATCATCCTCAGAAGTTTCACCCATAGCCTCGGCAGCCTCCCGAGCCTCTGTCTTCTTCATGATCGCAATCCAACGAGGCAAGTTCCTCTTCATATATCCCAACACCAGACCCTGCTTCCTCTCCCAGTTGTACGGCCAAGACTCCTCCCAAGGAACTTCAGCACGACGCTTGGAAAGACGAACAAGGTCATCCACATCGACACCAATCTCTACAAGTCTCTTTACCGCGGCATCGTGCTGGTCAGGACCATGGGTCTCAAGATGGTTGATGAAACGGATGATCTGACGGGCACTGAAGCTGGTGTTGATGATTCTCTTGCGGCATGACTCGTAGTCTGTGTGATCGAGGGGGTAGAGAGATGCGTTGGAGAAGGTATGGTCCTCAGCTAGCTCAATCGGGCTAGGGAGACGCAGCAGAGAAATGTGGCTGCTTCCACTAGAGTTTCGGCTGTGAAGAGACATGCTGATAGATGGTATTAAAATTGCTGTTGATATGAATTTGAACAGGGTCTGTAGTTGCTGATTTAAGTCTGAATGTCAGAGAAGTGTGCTGATCTGTAACAATTGTATCTGTTGAAACCCTCCTTTATATAAGCAAATCCGCAGGAATATGTTCTTTGTCAGAACATTTTGTGACCGGCACAACTGAACATGTGCAAAAGACGATGCAAGCATTCGTTGGTAATGAGAACACTGGTCATTCACAAAAGGAAGGACAGAACAAAGGAAAGTAGAAAATGATGCTGAACATGGATTTGTCTCAACTGACGGCAGTAATGTCGTTGGATAACGTCAAGTATCAAAGAGGCTCGCAGAAGAGAGCAGAAAATGTAACAAAAGACCTGATACGAACATTTACGGTGACGCAAGATTTCAAAGACCAGTGCTAGAATCAGAATCCCTCGAATTTGTCCTTAGTACGCAAATAGTCTTAGGACCTTTTGCCAAGATCAGAGAGTATACTCCCACATATCATATCAGCCTTGCCTAATAGTTGAACTAATCAGCTTCATGGCTCAGTCATCAATGACCGTACTGTAGAATAAGATGGTGAATAAAAGCAGTTGATCTTGATAGACCTACGACTGGATCAAGATCGCGGGAGACAGATCGAAATTCAATCTGTAAAATAAAAAAACATGCGTTCTATTCGAGATCTAGAGTAAATACATTTGCCGTAACCATTTTGTGTCGTCCAAGACTGATAGAATCTTTCGTTACACAAGATCGCTTTCCTTCACCAAGATATCCCGGTTTACCTCACCAATATCCCTCAGTCCAGCCAAGTGCATGTTCATAGTCAAATCACCACACAATGCTCTGAGAACATGCCTCACACCATCCTCACCACCCAACGCCAAACCATAAGCATAAGGCCTTCCAACAAGAACACACTTCGCTCCCAGGGCAATAGCCTTCATGATATCAGCACCGCATCTGATGCCACTATCAAAAAAGATATCAAGTTTATCCCCAACAGCATCAACAATTCTTGGAAGCATACCCAGACTGCTCGCTCCACCATCTTGTTGACGTCCACCATGGTTGCTCACCACAATTCCCTGAACACCAACCTCAACACACTTCTTGGCATCGTGAACACTTTGTATTCCTTTAAGAACAATGGGCCCATCCCAGTGCTTCTTTAGAAATTCAATGTCTTCCCAGGAATGGGAATGGCCGGGGAATACGATCTTGGCCCACTCTCTCGCCGCGTCACCAAGACTAGCGCCTGCGGATCCGCCCTGAGCTGCTTGATAGACTCCACTCGCTGCATTAGTGATATCATAGCCGTGCTTCTCCTTGAACTTCTTCTGGAAAACAGGATCTGTTAGACCAATTTCGACACCGATGTGGTCGGGGTGGATGAAGGGGTTGTAGCCGTTGTCTAAATCGCTCGGACGCCAGCCCAGGACGTATGTGTCGAGAGTGACGAAAAGTGCCGTGTAGCCGGATGCTTTGGCGCGGTTGAGCATTGAGATGGTTATGTCGTCATGTTCGCGGCTAGGCCAGTAGAGCTGGAACCATCGAGGTGCATCCTTTCCATTCGCAGCGGCAACATCCTCAATACTGGTGCTTGAAGCTGTGCTTAGCGTATACGGAACTCCAAGAGATGCAGCGGCTCGGGCAGTAGCAGCTTCACCTTCAGGATTAAAGATCTTCTGAACTCCAATCGGTGCAATTGCCAGCGGAAAGGGAAGCTTCTGGCCAAGAACTGTAGTAGAGGTATCGGAGAACTGCTCATTGCCATTCTCATCCCTGTGACTCGGCACAAGGCGATTCGGAACGATGGACCATCGAGAGAAAGCAGTCAAGTTGTTCCTGTATGTTGAACCACTACCGCAATTTCCGTGGATATAACCCCAAGAAGTTGCCGACAGTGTCTCTTTCGCCAAAGGCTCCCATTGGGAAGTTTGGAAAGTAAACGCAGGACGACCAAAGTGAAGACCAGCGTCAAAAATTGATTTCTCGTAACCGAGAACGTCAGCGCTTGGTGAAGCCATAATGATTGGAAGTTGTTGTTAGTCAATGTGTTTGTCTGTAGGCTGTTGAGTAAGACATAACTGTTAGCACTTGCGACTCTTTTATTAAATACTTTTCTGACATGGCTATGACCTCGGTTATCGCGACAATTGCATCACAGTAGATCCATATCAATGTCACCGAAAATTCTAGTGTTCAGCCTTACAAGCGCAATGATGTAAATAAAAGCGGTTCGATCGGATATCTCGGACCGGACAAGTGTCCGCCACATCGGCTTTCCGCCGGCCGTGAACTCGACGGAGGCTAAAATCCGCTAAGACGCTAGCCTTTTGAGCCTCGTTCGATATGATTGTTTGAAATTCATTATTCGAGATTCTGGTCGTTTATTTCCAGGTCTTGACTGAACGTTCTGCTACAAACGGTCCGATTGACATGACGTATAGAAGTTGGTGCAGATACCGGACGGGTCCGGAGGTCTAATCGCGACTTTCTGGAAGCCGATTGCTCCCGATTGATGTGTATTGGCTGGATACTGAGATGGAATGTATAATGCCTAACCAGGCTGCGACAATCAGACTGATCGCCTAAAAGGTACTTGAGTCAAATCCGAACAAGTCATCAAACACCATCATATCCCTACTTGGGAGTGTCTCATCTCCAGTGCCATAATGGTTGAAGCCGGGTTGAGGCATCGGCTCAAAGTCCTCCTGTGCCATCAGAGGGGCTTCAGATACAAAGGTTTGCATGATCTGATCGATGTCAAAATCAGAAACCTCCAAGTTAGAGAAGTCAACTGCTGCGTCAGGCGTTGGCTGCTGCGTCACTGACACGTCGAGTCCCTGATAAGTGATGCCAGGGCTAACTTCAGATACATCAGACTCTCCCAGGTGACTATCCTGACAGCTTGTCGGTTCTATCGCCACAAACTCCTCAACGTTGACTCCCAAGCGGCCCATAATACCAAGAAGAATCTTCATCGTTCGCTTTGGGGCATGGCACCACGTCTGCTGTTCGGATAGAATCTCCAAGCAATTTCTGAGACATAAATGCGCTTGCGATCCTGGACTTTTCTGCGCCGCCATACGCACATGGATGGTCGCACTAACGTATGTGGCGTACGAGATAAAATAGGGTGCTGTCCTAAAGCAAAAGTGCTGTTTGTAGACTAGTAGAATCTGATGGCTTTCTATCGCAGCGGTGACACAGTTAAAGAAGGCTTCAGGTGCGACTGTTGTAAAGACAGATGTAAGGTGACCTTCTGAAAGAAAAGGACGATATATCAAGATGATTAGAGAGTTGCATAATGCCCTGCTTGAGTCAGTGTATGAACAAGAAAATCAAGCAACGCACTTACAGCAGCGACAGGTTGTGGGGAAGGATGTTAGAGGAAGTATGGTCGTTCAGATTAACTCTCAAACACTCCGGTAAATTATCCTTCCAAGATTGAAGATCGCGGTGGAGTGACTGCGCATGCTGCCATATTTGATCAGCATTCTTTGTGGCACTTTTCTCCGCATAAAGAGCGCACAGAATACAATCCATGATAATGCTGAGTTTACAAAGTTGCTCAAACGTGGAGACACTATACGTCGGACAATCCAGCTGAGACGGCTGAGCAGAATATGTTCGGGTATGAAAATCCTCCAGTTCTTCATATTCATCGAGAAACGCGATCGGTACACGGTTATCATGCTCGCGCAATCGAGTTGGACGACCTTGGTAGATAGACTGGACCTTATCCGAAACTAGAAAGATCAGCTAACATAACTCTGCGGGTATTTAGAATCTTACTAAATGTTGCCCAGAACACGCGACGCTCGATCTCCGTATCTTCAGCAGTTGCTTTCTTTGAAGATCTTCGAGCTGGGCCATCGATGTGCAGACCAAGATCGATTATCATACTAATCGCGATACCTAAGTAATGCCACGAGAGACTCCTCTCGTTACACCATGAGAACAGGGCATCAGAAACAACCAAGAGCGCCTGGATGGTAGTGATGTCACTCTTGAACAACACCTGAGTGTGCAAGGCCTGCTCGAACCTGATGCGATATGGACGACCAATGGATTTCAGCTTGCCAGTGTTTCGGAGAGCAGCTGCGTCAACTGTATGCATGGATCCAGCAAAGAGCATGGCTGTGAGGAGGAGATCGGAGTAGTAAGGACCGTTACATGCCATGTCGCGCATAAAGGCTGGTCGATACACAATAGAGCCCATGTAGTGCTGGCGGTTCCAGAACTTGGAAAGAAGATCCATGCCGACCTTTGGGTCGACGCCACGGAAGTCAAGCTTTCCTGCTCTGAGATTGACCTTTTCTAGTTGACCTGGTTTGAATGAGCATCGAGTCTTGAGTCTTGAGTGATATACACTCACGTTGCCTAGTTGTCTCTGCCAGAAGTTGGTTCTTGGTAAACTCGTCGGAGTTGGGTACACGAGACCGGTCTTGAACGGTTCCTATGTGTATGGCACCGCTGGAAGGGCCATGAAAACCGGCGCCCTCAGGTTGCCCGGTCGATAAATGGTAAGAAGGAGAGACAGCCTGTGTCTTTGCTTGAGCAGTCCGATCGCTGATGCTGTTCGGCGTTGGTGTAGCTTCAATGGGATTTGGGGTTTCAGCCAAGTGAATCTCGCCTTGCTGAGTATCAGAATGTACGCCGCTCAACTCCGTACTCCTTGAACATAATTGATCGCGTAAACGAGCATTTTCCTCCTCCAGCTTCTGTATGCGTGCATTGGAGGGCCTGCTCATACATGTTAGCACCAACCCTACGTGAACTCTTAACGATCTTACCTAGATTGAGCAGTTCTCTGAGAATATGTACACTCGATAGCGCGACCCTGGCAATTTTCGCACTTTGGCTTCGTGTTATCGCAACCCAACTAGAAAAGGTCAGCAGATGTATTGCACCATGATGAATGCATTGCCTACCTTTCGCCTTCGGCAAAAGTCACACGCGGCAGATACGCGCTGGGATCTACGTGTTGATGATTTCATGAAGGCGGCACGGATGGTGATGTGCCGTGGTACTCGAGGAAGATGATGGTCCGCCGACCAGGTGCCAGGGAGGTGGATTGAGGTGAGATATTTTAAGGATGACCTAAGCGGACAGACACTTCCCGCCACTCTAACTACGGTACGGTATACTTTTAAATTTAAACATGCCAGACTGCCGTGATTATGTTTTATTATCAGATTATTCAAATAACTGCTAGTGGTTAGTTGCTATGAAAAGGCTGTACACGCGCGCGACAGGAAGAGCCATACTGCGGTGACTTAAGCGCCCAGCTCAGTACTGGTTTTGAATAGTTTGCCGCCAAGTGTTATGATTTGCGGGGCATCCTCATAAAACTTATTGAAAGTATTCATTCATCCTTCAACACTATCACCGAAAAATTTGCCAAAATGTCAAACCCCATCACCAAAAAAGTCAATACTGTGCCTAAATCGGATATCGAAGTCCTCAACCAAGAAATAGACGAAGACGAGGGCCAGTACCGCATTCGGGCTGGCAACCGTGTCCATTATGTTACGATTCCTGGATATGCGAGTCCCAACCGTGTTTTCGACGAAGCCACGCTCTGTAGACCATATCTTCTTGTTCCAGAACTTCCCCCATTCCCGGACGAAGACTGGACAAGAATGAGACTTTCTCTCGGCCCGGATGGCAGTGTTCGATCGGATATTTCTTTCGAACCGCTCGACGAGGTGGAATGCACCTGGCATCCACAACACATCGACGTGCTTTCGTTAAAGCGCATCAAATATCACAAGCAGCGTGTTCGAGAAGTCGAGTATCAGGGAAAGGCTGCAATAACCAAAAGTGCCGTTCTGCAGTGGCTTGTTCCACAAGTTGAGCATGAGACTAGAATGTACGAGGCTTTAACGAAGTTACAAAGCCCTGATGAGGCGTCATTGATCCCCGAAGTTCTGGGACATCTCTTCGAGGGAGGTAGAAATATTGGGCTGCTTTTGGAAAAGATAGAGGGCCATTATGCGACACTGGCGGATCTGCCGAAATGCAAGGAGGCTTTGCGCAAGCTTCACCAGTTAGGGTTTGTGCACGGAGACGCCAATCGCTACAACTTTATTATTGAGAGATCCACTGGGGTTGTTAAAATGATTGATTTTGAGCATGCCGAGGAATATGATTGCAAGAAGGCGAAAGCTGAAATCGAGGAACTAGCATCTGAGTTGACAGATGAATCAGGGCGAGGTGCGCCGGTCACTTTTATGTATCATTAGCCTCGAGAGCCTCAGCTGCCTGGTTGTTGTTCAAATTCTTGAGTATCTTCAGTGCGCCATAGCAATGGTTTGCGTGGGCCAACATCCCATTCCGCGAACGCAATTTCGTCTTTACAGCTAATAAACGTGGATATGAATCCACGTTGGGGATGGTGGGAAACAATCGTGGAATGACAGTCCCAGGAAGACCCCGATACCACCAATCTTTGTACGTAATCTGGCATCCCTTGCAAAGCTGCCCCCAGTCCGCTCCCGTGGCTGTGATGTACGGCACACGCAGGCTCGACACACCCGCGTGCGGATCGCTCCCAATACAACGCTTTTCCGGAAGCTCTGTCATGTCGCACCCTGGTGCTTCCACGGGCGCTTCGTGGTAGCGTTTGAAGAGGTAATAGAGCTTTCGCGTTGCTGTCGTCAGTTCGGGTAATAACGCGGTCAAGCTTTCTGCAGATCCATGAACTTCGATCGCTAAGCTCTTAGCCGGCTTCACGCTGACCAGGCGAAAAGGGTTATGGTGCGTCTTGTCACGGGTCCGGAGGCAGTACGTTCCTGGGATGATGCGCATGATAGGGAGTGTCTGAACTTGCTGATATGTCAATCCGAAGTACTTTTTAGCCATCGGTATTGTTATCATCCATAGTCCTCTATTTTGGTACAGACACTCGAAGCAGACTCTTTCGCAAGTGGGTAGGTATAAGAATGCCCCAAAGTCTGTGCAGGAAACGCAGCGATCGGTCTGTAGGGTACGATACACCACTGAAGGCGGGTAATAGCCAGCAAGGCTTGTCTTGGTCAACGCTGTGGGAACTTCTGGTGCATGCTGAATCACCTGCTGATACGGTACGAAATTGTCAACGACTCTTTTGGCTCTCAAGCAAGTCCGCGAGAGGCGTGATAGTGACTGAAAGTCGAGGAGGTCAACGGTGATGAGGAGTAGTTCAGCTGGTAAAATGCCTAGCAGGCCAAAGCACGACACAGGACGCTCTGGATGAATCTTTGATGGCTTTGCGGGAACTATGTCATCAATGACCGCGCAGGGATCAAGATAATCATCGCAGGCGAGCTTTGATATGACTTCATCGTCAGAGAGTGTCTTCATGTTTGTTGTGCATGCAGGAAGTGATTTGTGTAGATGTAAGATGATGGTTTAGGAAAATTGACAAATATGACGCGGAACATTCGGAGACTCATCTTTACTAAGGCTATACACATATTGCCTTCTGGAACCTGAAGTTATTTGGGATTTTTCAGTGTGTTGGCTTGATATGTCTCGTTGAGATGTCATAAGCTTTAACTATCAATCAAATGACGTGGAACTGTCGTAAGGCCATAGGGCTGAAGAGCTGAAAGAAGCTTCAGCCCTAACGCAAAGTTCAGCAATACAAAGTAACACAACACTCTCGTTGCTCATGCCCATATTTGATGTATAATGTGTTGGAATGGATTACATAATGATGGTTGACCCGTCTCGATCCCGGAGGCAGATCTCAGGGAGTAAAAGGATCTTTGACACTTCATTAATGTGCCATAAATGCTCGATCTCAGGCTCTACTAAATTATACTATACTCCCTCAACTCTTTGTATTCCTTATGATGATATAAGTTCATAGTTTCTATTGCCTTCCTTAGGCAGATTACGCTTAATTGTGCTGCTAAAAGTCCATTATTCTTGTTGTCTCTTGCATCATTAAAACCTATCCAAAGCCTGGTATGTTCTTTTTGCTTTACATATAAAATGTGACTGCATTCGCCCTCTATTCCCGTAGCCGTTGTTCGCTGCCTTTCCTAGCCTAGCGCAAAAGAGTCGTGTATAGCCTCGGTTAACGGAAACTACTGAGCCGACCAGTAGCGTCTTGCATATATAGATTTCTACAAGCATCCACTACTCACCTCAATGCCTCAAGTTCCAAGCTTCTTCAATGTGTGACTTTTCATGTTACGACGGGGTAAGCCCCGAGTGGCTTGCCCTCGAAGCATCCTTACCACCGGCACCAGTACCGGAATTGCCGATCCTCGAAATGAAAAGGTTGGCAAACCGAGAACGAGAAGCTATCGCCAGAAAGTCAATGATAAAACTCGCTCCTCAATTACGGATACAGAATCACAAAATTCCCTCTCGTGATGGGAGCATCATACCAGCACGGAGTTACCGGCCAATCAATGCACCCGAGCAAACATTACTCCCATTATATGTGCACTTCCAGGGCGGTGGATTTATGTTCGGCAGCCTGGATGCTGAGGATGCGATATGTGCACGTATAGCCATTGGATCGAATGTGGCGGTTCTGAATGTTGATTACAGACATACGCCGGAGTTTACGTATCCGACGCAATGGAATGATGCTGAAGATGCTTTCGACTGGGCTCATGATAACATGGATATGATGCTCTGGGACCCGGACAGAGTCATTATTGGTGGAATATCAGCTGGTGCTTGGATTGCTTCGTCTTTAACCTTGCAAAAACATCTCAATCGTGCATCGGAGAAAAGACCTCCTATCGCAGGCCAAGTCCTCATGATACCCTGTCTGGCACACGTTGACTGCTATGAGCCCCAGCTGAGAAAGATGAAAAGCGAGTCTATCTCATCATACAAAACAAATGTTACAGCACCGATGCTTACTGTTGAGGAACTTCGCTGGTTCACTAGTTTGCTGAAGATCGAGAACCCGAATGTCAACGATTTAAAGATCAACCCTGGGAATGCATCGCCAGAACAAGTTAAAGGGATGCCCCCCACTGTACTTGGCGTAGTAGGCCTAGATCCTCTTAGAGATGAAGCGCTTCTGTATGGAAAGATGTTGGCAGGAGCTGGGTGAGTAGTTCATGTTGTGGATTCTTTTGCAGACGCTAGCTGACATGATTCAGTGTTCCAACGGATGTGAACCTGTTCTTGGGGCTACCTCATGGTTTTAGATCGCACGAGGAGAAATTATCGGCGTTCAATAGATGGGATAAGGTCATAGAGGATGGCGTTGGCTGGATTTTATCAAAGCCTGTTTGTAGCGAGTTTCATGTAAAGACATAAATTAGAGAAGAGTTTCGCTGCCATGATCATTATGTAACGTGCCTCTATCTAGGATGCATGATCTACCAGTCGCTATGCAAACGCCATCTAATGCAAAACATCAACAGAGAAACCGATAGACCCTTTTCCACTTGGGCCAGCCATGTCGTTCTTCGCGCTCCTGTTCCGCCATAACATGCACACGAAAGTATCTCCGTCCCGTCACAACATCCATATCAGGCAGTCGTACAATCTGCGTGCGGTACCATACCTTGTGAGATAGATAGAACAACAAGATGATGGGTATCGCCAAAACCTTCAAAAAGAAATTCTGTGCAAGTCCCGATGCGCTCCTGTCAATACCAGGCTCATTAACCGGCGATACCGCAATCCAGATCTGAGAGGCCAACACAAGGATATACCCAACAAAAGCAAACCATGCCCCTGCGACTCCAACGTGAGACTTGAATGGTAGTTGTTCTAGAGTATGTGCGTTGTAATACCAAGCTTTTCGAAACCGGATATAACATAAACAGATACTTCCCCACGTAAACAAAGTACTCAACGCGCTGATGGAGAGAAGCCAATTGAAGATGGAATCGTGGAAACTGACATCTGCGAGAAATGCGAGGAGACCGATGCATGATGCGAATAGTATTGCCATAAGCGGACGGCCTTGTCGATCCACGTAGGCAAAGATCTGCGGCGCATGCGATTGTTCCGCTAAAGCAGCCAACGTTCTCGATGATCCAAAAACCGCTGAATTCCCCACACTTATCACAGCCACCAAGATGATTGCATTCATTATACTCGGAAGCAAAGAAGTCCCAGCCTTCTCAATCGCAATAACGAACGGACTCGCCGTCGCATCAGCAACGTTATCGCCGCCGACAAGTCGTTTATCATCAGAAGGTACTAACAGTCCAACCAGCATTAGCGCAACGATGTAAAATATCGTGATACGCCAGAAAACCTGCTTGATAGCTGTCGGTAATGATTTCCGCGGGTTAGCTGTCTCGGCGGCGGCGAGACCGATGAGCTCTGTGCCTGTGAAGGAGAATGCAGATGTAACGAGGACGCTGCAAAAGCCCTTGAAGCCGTTGTTGAAGGGGCCTGGGTTACGCCAGTACATGCCGCCGATGTAACCGCTCTCGGGCTCCCCGCCGACGTTTATGACGATGGCGAGTAATCTAGATCGTTAGAATTGGGATGAGTGGTAGGGAGATTGACGTACATGAACCCAACGATGGCGGTGATCTTGATGAGAGAAAAGATAAACTCGGCTTCGCCATACGTCTTGACGCCAAAGAGGTTGATGATGAAGATAGCGGAGAGAAATATGGCAACGAATATGGACTTTGTCAGATCCGGATTCCAGTATCCTATCGTAAACGCCCCAGCGATTATTTCCAACGGTAAAATGAACAGCCATTGCAAACAGTAACTGAAAAAGTCAGTGAAAGGAACTCAGAGATTTCTGTCAGCTTACTTCCAACCCATGGCAAACCCCCAAGACGGATCCAAGAACCTCGTTGAAAACGCCGAAAACGAGCCCGCGATGGGAAACATGACACACAACTCCCCAAGACACTGCATCGTACAATACTGCATCGCCCCGAGCAACACATACGATATCAACAAACTCGCTGGTCCGCCTCTATAAAGCGAAGCTCCCGACGCAACGAACAACCCAGTTCCTACACCACATTAGCCGAGATTTGCCGAGCATGGGAAAGTGTCAGGGCTTACCAATCGCACCGCCAAAGGCAATCATTTGCAGATGACGACCTTTTAATTCTCGCGCAAGTGCTGTATTTGCTGTTTTGGCATTCGCAGCGCGTAAGTCGTAATACCGCTCTGGTGCATTGCTGGGATGATAGCCTGGAAGGGGATCTGCGCGTCGAAAGCTATGAAGCCATGAAGTCCGCGGTTTATGAGCGTGTATACTCCACGAGGAGCCCATTTCTATATTAAACGATTGCATTGTTTGCGCATCGCGAGGATCTTTCATTGCGGGTGATGAAAGATGACAGTTTGGGGAGAGGAAATGACGTTACGACGGGGGTTGGATGCCGATCATGAAGAAAAGTCTTCAAAAGGGCGCGTTCTGGAAGGTTTCTAGAAGGACTTTTGGGATATGCGCGGTTTACTTCGGGTGCAGATTGTCGGAGCGTTGAACCAATGATGGGATGCGGGTGTGCCAAAAGAGGACTAACAGAGACGCCAAAATGCAGTCTGGCTTGTGAAGATCAGGAGAATTAAATGCGGCGCAGTGAGAGAGTGAGTGAAAGGAGATAAATGCGATTTGAGGCAGAGATGATTGAGGAGGGGAGACAGCGCAACGTTTCACTTGAGTGGGATCTGCGAGATTCCACTTGGTTCGTGCACTGTTACTGGGTCAAGGTTATTACCTCACTCTGTAACTCTCATGCCATTCTGTACCTGGAAGGTCATTTACTGGACATGTCAAGTCGTCCCCCCGTGTTGGCTGCCCATGGGGAAGAGAGAATCTGGCAATATCCACACTGGGTCCGGGGATGGTCCTGGTCCCTGAAGCCATCGTGGTGGGCTATTACGTACAATAAACTGAATCTTACATGAGACCATCAAGTAAGTCTCCAACGGTAACAACAAAGTAAATCGTAATTATTGTCATGTCCTAATATACATAATTATCGCATTCAATTATCCCTCGTCGGCTGCGCGCGCTGAACCTGTCTAGATCCTCCCGCAATTACAGCCGTCGGCGGTTGCTGATACACAAAATCATCACGATCCATCTTGCCCGTTAATTCATCCCGCGTAATAAGCGAATCGTGACTCTGCGTCGGACTGACAGGTCTTTCACCCGACTTTCTCAAATCCTCATCTTTAGAGATCGAGTCGCTTGTGTCATGCGACTTTGCCCAGATTCCCTCCGTCGTACGAACATGATCCTCATCCTCCCACTGGCTATGTGCCGTGCGGGTGAGTTTCGTAGGCTGTGATTGGGAGCGCGAGTTGGAGTAGCCGGAGTAGCTGTTTGACTCTTTGAACTTCTTGCGCTTGACACCGCTGTCACGAAGGAATGAGCCTAGCGCGACGATGTTGCCTACTGCTGTGGCGGCGAGGATTTCGATTGATGCCCACATTGTGCGGACGACTTGACTTCCGTGTGCTTCGATGATGCGGGGGATACGATATAGTGTTATACCGACGGTGAGCAAACCGAAGCTGAAGAGCATGATGAGGAGGACCTTGCGCTTGGTGGCGATTTGGGTGGAGAGGATGATGGGGATGGGAAAGGCGATGAGGACGAGATCGGTGAAGGCGTTGCAAGCTCCCATTGTGAGCATCTGCACGAAGCCCTGACGGCATTGAGGGCCAGGATCGGGAGTGACCTGCCAGTAGTGATGGAAGGGTTGACATTCTGCGAGGTCGCTTATAACGACGGCGAGGAATGTAGCTGCGAGTGTTGCGCGCATGGCGTGGATCATAATACGATGTGATCTTCGTCTCGTAGCGCCAGCAAGACGTTCAAAGAACTCGAGGGTAGTAAGCTTGAGAATCCAAAGACTGCACATCATTAGCTTCATATCATCAATAAGTTATGTGAACTTACATGGAAGCGTAGAATACTCGACTCGCGAGGACCATCTTACTCCCCACGATCCTCTTATCAATATCCCCGTCACTCAACTTCAGACCATCCAAGTTGACATTATTCGTACCATTCTTGAGAACAAAATGAACACAAACAGCCCGCAACACCAACGGTATAAGCGCCCCAGCAGCGATCTTATCCTCCTTGAGTAGTTTCTCGACTCGTACGTATCGACCCGACATTCGCGTCAGGATGATCGCCACGCAAAAGACCGTGATCCACCATGATACAAGCAGCGTCGGTTTATCCTCGTAGAACTGGCGCGCATCGGGGGCGTCCGAGTAGAGCGGCATATCGGCGGGCTATGGCCCTTGGAGCCTTTCAAAGTATAATTAACCAGGCACAGAGTAAGTTTTGACAATCAAGGTAAAAGCAAAAGCAAAAGCAAAAACGAGGGGAATGCGGGACATTAATGAATCGAACTGAAGACTGCAGCAAGGGGTGCAAGAATGGCCTGCCCCTGGTCAACTTTATCAAGGGCCCAGGCAATTCGAGGTCAGACTAAGCGGCGCAGTTGGGTTGGCTGCAGTTTGATACGGTTAAGCAGCACGTCAATGGAGTTTGACGCCAGGGGCATGCAGCCACTAAAAGCCTCCATCATAGGTGAGTCGTTGACCAAAAGCGCAATTGGCTCGATCTCGAACCAATGACAACTCCCAAAAGGATCACATATGAAACTGTTACCGATAGCGCGGACAAATGCATCGTATCATGTCTTGCGACACCGGTGCTTCAACAATCAATTATGCCCGAGCGCAATGCTTTAATTCATCTTGGCGACGTGCAGCGATTGCGAAATCGGCTGCCCTGAAGGAATACGGTTTGGCGTTATGGGCCAGGCACACGGCGACTTTCCCCTTGTAGAAATTGCTAAAAGATTGTGGCGCCAGGGGTATAAACTGTTGAAGCACAGCAAAGGAGAGAGGGAATGGTCTGATAAGCTGCAAATAACTGATTGTGTCTTCAATCTGAGTCAGCCAACATGCGCTATAATTTCCCCTAATAACGATCAAATTCCTCCGGGCCAATAGTTTCGAAGTGCTGTTCTGTTGGTTCACGCTGACACGTGGGAATTGGGAGCGCCCTAATCACAAGCTCAAGATCCAGTCCCGTCGGCATCAATTCAGCCACTTTTCTTTTCATCATCGCGGCAATCTTGCTCGTTTAGAGAATCTGGGGAAATAAAGCCTTTTTACGTACTCATAAACCGTTTGCAAAAAGTCTGGGGAAAACGTGGTGTTCATAGGGCCAGCCATAGAAAAGTCTTGTCGTTACATAAAGGAGACGTAACAGTTTGACCTCTGCTGGGAGAATTAACCCCCTGCAGCAAGATGCGGTGGAGTTGCGTTGTGGATGCCCCCCTTCAAAACTTTCTCGGCCATTTATCTCGGGTGATTCGGTTCTGCACTTCGCTGGTAATTACCTAGTACCACAATTGCACCGAAACTATCTTTTATTAATTCTTGAACCGCTCCATTCTCGAAGACCATGGCGTTGTTCTTTTTTCTTCACTAGATGTTTTCAAGTGCGTCGATAGTGTCAGGCTAGAAAGAAGTGGTGTCATATGCCCCAAGCCACGTATTCAACCACTGGGTAAATCACGGTGTCTTTCTTAACCGACCCAATATCACCACACTTATGCATCCGATTCATCCGGATATATTTATCCCTTTTCTAACGTCGCAATTGAAACCCTCCATCGTCAAATTACCAACGCCATGGAAAGGAAATGCTTTTGACAGGTCCCAAGCTTGGCACAGACAGGGCGGGTCTAACGCTCAGAACAGGGTGATCCTCCGGGTAGTCTAGCTAGCGGAACGGTATGTGCACGCTATCGCTTGTTAGTGAGACAGAAAACGGCAGCTGGGCTTCATCAAGGTTCAGCTGTCAGTTTAGCTGCTTCGACTATCCGCAATCTAGAATACTACTCGGTTTAGTCTGTTGATTCCGCGGTTTTGGGGTCTGGTGATATCGGTGACGGCAACAGATTTGGTGTTGCTGCGTCGCCACCGGCAGGAAGCTTCCGCGATAAGGGGTTGGATTGTGATGCAACATGGTGCTGCATAAATTGGCTGATATAGGTGTTACGATTGAATTTCCTGGCTCAGGGCGGTGAATCGGGAATCCTACCATGGCTTTCATTCGTCTATCATGTCCACGCGTCGTTTTATTTTCTCAAAGATAACAAGCCAGAAGAAAGAATTATAGAGTAGAATATGCAAAGAGTGACATGCTACAGGCAATCATCTAGAGCCAATCCTAAACTGTCAATTGATCACCAGGCAATTCCCTTCTTCCCCAGAGCTATGGTCGTATTCATACCGCTCCATCGGTTCGAGCCCCTCAAGCCACGTGGTTTGAGATGTCCCCCCCTGCCGCGGAATCAAAATTTCAAAGAACGGAGACAAACCTGCCAAGAAGCTATCACTTTCAGCTGTCATGCAAGCGCCTAGCAATACCACCTTGGTCTCCAAAAAGAGGTTGGCTTCTTGGCAATCTTGTACAAAACCGGTATACAGCTCGAACATCCTTCGGCAGATGAAACACAGTCCTTGCTCTCTATTTCCGTCATCGTGTATTTCCGCTTTTTGGTAGAGGCTAACTACGGTGCGCTCTGGACGACAGCGTGGACTATTCGAGCTATGGCTAGGCACTTCTCCTCTTCGAACCTCCGCCCTACAATTTGGACGCCTACTGGAGCCCCGTCATATAAATCAGCGACGTCTGTAGGAGTTAGCTAAGCCTGTCTTCAACAAAAGCCCGGGCCGTCGATTGCAGTGTAATTCCGAGGCGCAACTTACAAGCTTGCCAATTCTTCCTGTCCAGCTCACTCAGCGGTTCATACCCCTCATCAAAAACATCAATCCTTTTATCCGCTCTGATCGTGGGAATAACGACGGATGTGTAATTCGTCAAGTTCATCGCATCAGTATACGCTGCGCTATCTTAGCACCAACACATGAAAAAGCGCCTCACGCTACTAACCTCCGTGGTAGAACTTTCCAGGTATCACAGCTGCATGAGGCGCTACAGGCATGAGAACAGCATCTACTACCTGGCCTGTCTTGTATCAGTAAGGGGATGGCAAGGAAGGTTGAGAAAGTACCGTCTGATTCTGCGGTGGAGTTCCAGTAATCGGAATACTGCCGCTCGTACTCAAGACCTTGGATAGTAAGATCTTGATATTCTAGTAATTCCGTCGGGGTTTTCAGATTGAGGCCGTCTTGCAAATCTGGGATTAGAGGTTCGCCGGATCGTTTGAGGTGTTGGTGGATGTCGTGCGCTCCGTCTGCGCTGAGAAATCCTCCCTGTAGTACTTTGTCAGCGTATTCACAGGTTCAAGGGATGAGAAACTTGCGTGAATGCTTGTTGCCGTTTCGTGCGATGGTGGGTTCCAGTCAATGACCTATTGTTCGTTAGCTAAGTCCTCGACTCCCTTGTCTGCGCGTACCTTGTGTCCAGCCTTCTTCAGTGCCTCAACCACTACCTTCAGCCCACGAAGAACAGGCGGATGCAGTCCAACCATCCCATCACACCAATGTACGCCCATCTTTAGTGGCCTCTCACCGAACTTGGCATTACCTTTTTCATCCGCACGTTTTTGATATGACACCATGACCTCTTTTTGGAAGGGAATCGGTATAACAGCTGGGTCTTTCATCCAAGGCTCCGTCCCAAGAACAGCTTTAAGCACTATCTCCAGCGCATCAATCGATGTCCCCATAAATCCAACCGTGGACCGATATGTATCCTGTCCAGGGTTCGTGTTCGCAACATCACGATAACTGAGGCGATTTGACGTCGGCTTTATTGAAAAGATTCCGCAAAAAACCCCTGGTATTCGCAGTGATCCACCGATATCTGTACCAACGCCAACTGAACTTCCGCCCAGTACCATGAGCGCTGCTTCACCCCCGGATGAACCGCCACATGATAAGTTCTTGTTTATCGGGTTTAGGGTTTGGCCGATGATGTTGTTCTTTGTCTCACCGAAGAGGAGTGCTGAGGTAGGCTTGTTTTGCAGTATAGCACTGCTCCGAGGGAGAGTAGCTCGCTGACGATCTGACTTTCTACCGTGTGAGACTTATCAGGGTCGATCCCCAAATTGCCGCCTATCCAACCAACGTAGCCCATTGTTGTATCGACACCTTTCACGTGGAATTGATCTTTGAGACTGACAGGGAGACCATGTAGTGGTCCGAGCGTCTTTCCATGTTCGGTGAAGTAATCGTCCAGGAACTGAGCGCGTTCGAGTGCTTGATCAAAGAAGATTTCGTGAAGACAATTATTCTGGGCATCATGTCAATTTCACCGCCTTACGGGATCTTGCAGACAGATTCACTGGTACTCACGATTTGGTGAGCGACTGCCGCTCTTTGACAAAATGCCCTCACCACCTTTGTCGCTGTGAGTTGTTGTTCCGATACAGCATTTAAAATCTCAACAGTCTTTAATGACGTGATAGAAACTGTTTCTTCTTCAAGGAACTGTTCAATAAAAGATCCCGTAATGTCGCGCCGGCTGTGGGCTCGTTCGAGGTCCTCCGAGGGTAATCTCCATTCTGAAGGGATCTTGTCTAGGGTGGCGGCGCGCTTGACTGCTGCTCGAGCCTCCCACGAGTTCTTATCCATTATTGTTGATCACTGAAATGAGTTTAGGACAAGGCCCAAGGTGAGAATTGATGATAAGCAAATTCCAGGAGAGATTTGCAGCTTTTATGATGTCGATTTGGTCGTTAAAAGGATTATAAGAATGAATGACGACGACATCTGCAGTTCCAAGACATGTGACGAAAACGGCCCAAGCATGTACCTTAAGTTTGGAGCTTTAGGTTAATAATACAATTTCTTTTTAATACAATTTCTTTTTTTTTACTAGAAACCAAAAAGTAGATCACGGCGCTGGATATCCCATTGCCACAACGAGATTACCAGTATGCCTCAGTAGGTAGTTTTGTACTCCGCCAACCTTGAACGAACCTCGCTTGCGTCAAAATCATCTCTTCCGAATGAGTACCATCCTAGGCAGCCTCCATCACCACATGTGCGACGAATCAAACACTTGTGGTCGTGCTGGTTCTCGGAGCTGCCCATAGCGACGTGCACGCTCCTCCGCGTCTCGCAATGCGTCACGTTTATTAATGCTCAGCTCATCTATAAAAAGATCGACACCCGCAGAACGAGCAAGCCGTCTCGCAATATATAATTCGTCCTCATTGAACATCTTCGAAATTAGCGGTCCCACAATGAAAATCGCGGCAAGTGCAGTCTTTGTATCCCTTAAGTCGTACCAATAATCGACCAGCATATCACAAATCTCCTCGGGCTCCCATTCCCAGTACGGCTGTAGACACAGATCGTCTGTCAAGGTCAGCTGCACCACGGACTTCGGGATGAGGTGGCGTAGTGGTGAAGGGTGTTCCACCTTCGACGGACCAGCAATTAAGATCCACGGGGCAGTAAGAGTATGAAGATTCGAGAAGTCGTGCAGTTTGAGAGAGGAGCCCCGAAGGGTGAATGGATTGATCGTATCCTCTGGCCGTTCGTCCAGGACGTCGCCGTCATCGAGAACGAGAAGCTCGAGCTTTTCGAGTTCCAATCGATGGCTTTCCAGGGAATCGCGTAGCGTGGTCAAGTCCAGTGTCTGGTCGCGGGTCGGACGCATATTTGTGATTGGATACCAGGCGTAGTTGTATTTTAGCTCTTTGAGATTGGGTGCGATGGAAAGAATTCGCCCAAGCTCCGCTGCACTAATTCGCTTTAGATCCAGGCGCCTAATATGTTCCAACTTCGTCATGATGTTGAAGGTCTGCGAATCCTCGGGAAAGCTGCCAGAGATAGACAGACTCTCAAGCTTTAGAAGACGAAAGAAGTCTTGGTAGACGTTGCTGAAATCGAAACGGGTGTGGTGGTACGTCGCGCAATGGTTGTCGACACTCACACGGCGGAGATGCTCAAACTTGTGTACGTTGCTGCCTCCTGGGTTGCCGAAGCTCACCGGACTCAACAACATTCGGAGGTAGCAGATCTCAACAGAGAAGAACTCGCCGAGATAGATGCTTCTGACTCTTGGCGTAAGAGCCACCAGGAGACTGACAAGACAGTCAACGCGGCCCTTCAAGAAACCTTGAGCCCAGTCAAGCCCTTGGTAGAGATCCAAAGCCTTGATGAACTTGACTGCCTTCAATTTGTCTCCATCTGTGAGGTGGAAGATTGGCGTGGTTGGAAGCTCATTAAGTCGTCTCTCGACAAAATCGTATCCATCGAAACGCAGATGCTGGACACCTTGAGCCAGGTCAGGTCGTGAGAGAAGAGTTCGCAGGACAAGCACCAGTGGCGCAGCGTGGCATTGGAAACTGACGCGAGGACAATTCACATCGACTTCCCTGTGAAGAACAGGCTGGGCGATACTGGCGAGATGCTTGTTGACGCGGGATAAGGCGACCAGTCCCTCCTTGGGGACAAATTCCAGAACGTGGAGCTGGATCTCGATGGGGCAAGCAAGAAGTCGCGAAGGTCCTCTGTGGCAGGGTTAGACCAACAACGCCAAAAGATGAAAAGAGACGTACCCAGGCTTGCGCTTCTTGGGCACGGAGAGAGGAGGAAGGTCACGCAAGGAACGGCTCGGATTGTTGCTTGTACCGTCGCGGTTGGACATGCGATACATGATGAACACCCAAAAAGATGAAAGGATCAAGAAGTAAAACAGGCGATGTGGCTTTTGTTATGAGTGCAAAGAGAAAAATGAGAAGAGGCGACGTCGTAGGTTTGTTTTGAGGTGGCTTGGTGACTTGAAGTTGTTTGCCTGTCACGTGGTATCACAGTGAAGCCAAGCGATGCGTTTGCAGTGCCAAACAGCTGCCAGATGAACAAAGCCCTCATGCACCACAGATTCAGCTTTAATTCAATGGTGTTGATATTCCTTGCCAATGCTAGGCAAATCTGCTGAGAAATAAATATCTAATACTTGTTGTTGAGGATGAGGGTGATGTAGATGAGCAGACAGGCAGAAGCCAGCGCTTTCAGCTGTAGATGGGATACGGTCGATCTTGAGTATACTCCATCTTTCATGGCGTGACGTGCATAGTCTCTTTGTTATCTGTGAATAGGAAAATATCAGGCTGTATGTACACTTCATCTCTAAACTCCAGTTGGACAATGTTTGGCAAAAAGCTCCCTCTCCAGTTTCTTATTCTGCCTCCAATAAACCCCCATAATCATAGCAGTGATGGGCAAAGCAGCAGCATACAATAAAACAATAGCCAGAAACCCCTTTGTATACTTTGGCGCATCGTCGCGAAACAGTTGCTTTCCAGCCAACGCACCAGCATTACTCCCAATGACGACCATCACCAATCCAATACTGCGCGTCTCAGCAGATCGAGCATTGATACTCAACCAGGCATCATTCAATCCCTGAGATAGCGCATTTCCACTACTCAAGAGGGTGAAGAGCGCATATTTGGTCCACTTGTCCTTATCAATTGATCCAAATAAAGCATCGCCGAATGTAATACTCCAGAGAAATGCGGCCATGCACCACAGACCTCGCTTCTTTGTTTTGTCGGAGGCCCAGGCGATGGCGAAGCTGAGGAACACGACGAGGAAGCTGCTGACCTAGTTGAGAAGGTTGGAATTGATCTTGCTGAAACCCAGGCTTCGAATGATGGTTGGGCCGTAGAGTTGGAGACCGCTCTTGGGAGCGAGAGATACGAGGTTGAGAATAGTGTGGATCCAGATACGGTAGTCGGTGAGGGCGGCGATGACGCCTCGGATGGTGATCTTCGCGTGGGCTTCGGTCTTGGAGATGTCTTCTTGATAAATTCTGTCGTGCATGATTTCGCGCTCACGAGAGGTGAAGAGGTCGAAACAGCCATGAATGGGTTTGGTATGCATCGGAGATCGAGGGAGAAGAAGGATAAAAACGAAGAAGACTAGCAGGGTGAAAATACCCTCGACTGTCTGATGTTAGCAATATCCATGACGGGGTAATAAAAGAGGAACGAACTGATAAAGAGCCACTGCCAACCAGCCAGACCAGCTATACCGCCCATCTGCAAAACACCCGCAGCGATAAACGACCCCGTAGCAGTAGCAAAATAATTCCCGAAATAGAAAATCGACGTTCTCAGCGCCAACTCCTTCTCCCGATAGAACAGCGCAAGCATATACTACCCACCCGGAATAAACCCAGCCTCACAGAACCCCAGCCGAAAACGCGTCGCAAAGAACGAATGCACATTCGTAACCCAAGCTTGCGTCAGAGCAATGGTGCCCCAGATGAGTACCTGGCCCGTAAGCCAGATGGGTGCGCCGAGCTTCTGGAGGATCATATTGGAGGGGATCTCGGGCGTGTCGGTTAGGGCGTTGCTGATATTGCTGCGGTCGGGCTGGAGGGCGTAAAAGCCGAGGACGAGGAGAGGCATGAGGATCATGTCAAGTCTGGTATATCAGCTCGGGACGTCAATTGGAGCAAGGTAGTGTCAAGCTACTTTCTGACGACTGCCATCTCTTCGTCATCTGTCCAAACAGGCTGCGCAGCAATTGACTGCGGCGCATTATCAAAATCGTTAGTTTCTTTATCAGCCTCAAACAGAATCTATATTGGGAGAGTGATCCAGAGACATGTTGATACCGGGTTCGATGTGATGTACAATTCAAGCCCTGTATCGAATTGATGGTCCAGTGGTCGACTATCAGTCGTCTTTATACCCTTTCATTACCATCCCAAGAGTTATAGCTCCCAAACATGATAAGGTATCAAAGATATTCTGGTGCGCACGCCATTGAATGTCAAGATCTCGTATCTTTACCCGTCAAGAAGGTTTGCTAGACTATCCACGATGGAGATCATCTAGTCGTCGGAGGTGAGCGTCGGCGATGAGCGAAAATGTGGGGTTTCGGACCAGTTGCCGATGGCTTCAAGCTGAGCCCTTGAGCATATGCGTTTGATGAGGATGATGAGCTTACGGGGGAGTTTAAATGAAGTTGACTCAATTGTAGAATGTCTGTTTGCTCAAGAAATTGAAACATTCTGAAATGTACAAGGATCCGTCAAAACCAAACATCGTGCTCATCCTAGCTGATAATCTCGGCTGGGGTGAGCTCGGCTGTTATGGCGGCGGCATTCTTCGCGGCGCTGCAACACCGCGCATCGACAAGCTCGCCACGGAAGGTCTTCTTCTTCACAACTTCAACGTGGAGAGCGACTGTGTTCCCACGCGCTCAGCCTTGATGACAGGTCGTCATCCCATCCGAACCGGCTGCCAACAATCTGTCCCGGCTGGATTTCCCCAGGGTCTTACAAACTGGGAGCGCACACTGCCTGAATGCCTCAAGCCAAGGGCTTATGCGACGGCTCATCATGGGAAATGGCATCTTGGTGATATTCCTGGTCGGTACCCTTCTGATAGGGGATTTGACGAGTGGTTTGGGATTCCAAGGACGACTGATGAGAGTCAGTTTACGTCGGCTTTGGGATATACACCTGAAGTTGCCGAGCTGCCGTATATCATGAAAGGTGTCGCTGGAAAGGACTCTGAGAACGTCTGTCTGTATGATCTCGAAAGGAGACGGCTGATCGATGAGATGCTGGTTGACCAGTCAAAAGAGTGGCTGTCACGCCAAGTCACCGCGGAGAAGCCCCTCTTCTTGTATCATCCACTCGTCCATTTGCATTTCCCGACTCTGCCGCATCGCGACTTTGAGGGGAAGACAGGACAGGGAGAATTTGCCGACTCTATGGCCGAGATGGATCACTGAGTTGGCCAGCTGATTGACCATCTGGATCACCTTGGAGTTCGCGACAACACAGTCTTGATATTTGCATCTGACAATGGAGTTCAGACCCCCATACAGGGGCACTGCCGGTCCGTGGTCCGGGACGTATCACACTGCCATGGAGGGAAGCTTGAGAGTCCCATTCATTATCCGATGGCCCGGAAACGTCCCGGCTGGCGTGACGTCCAACGAAACAGTGCACGTCACAGATATCTTCGCAAGCATCCTCGAAATAGCGGGCGCAGAAGCACCATCCGATAGACCCATCGATGGAATCAGCCAAGTAGCATTCTTCAAGGATCCCGCTGCTGTCAAATCCCAGCGTGAAGGCTTCCTCTTCTACATCAAGGATGAGCTGCGCGCTGTCAGGTGGAAGGACTGGAAGCTTTATTTGGTCTGGGAACCAAAGGTCAACCAATCGTCTGGAAAGCTGGAGTCTCCGTATTTGTTCAATGTGGTGAGGGATCCAAAGGAGGAGACTGATATCTTGGCTTACAACACTTGGGTCATGCAACCGGTTATGAGGTTGAGAGCCGCGTTTGAGAAGAGTTTGAGGAGTGATCCGGCACCACCTGACCCGCTCAAGGGTCTTTAAGGGCTGGTCTGATTAGATAGAAGACCAAAGTAAAGAATTCAGTTGTGTAAATGAAAATCAGTTTCTCATCCATCCGCTTGAGTGACTGTTGTTACAATAATGTTTGATCCAATATCCACGGATCCAAAGTAGGTGATGTTGACGTCCATAGCGTCGCTGCCCCATCCAAATCTAACAAAGGCAATACATTATGCCCAAATAGGAAGTCACTTGACATAGGTATCCATCGGTAGCTCAGAGGCCATTTCATCAATAGCAGCTAACATCTCATCGAAACGGTCACGGTATGAAGCTCCAGGGGGATACCGCTCTGCCATTCCCCACAGAACCGTTGAACGAACAATAGCCAATCGTGTTGCTAGACCAATGAAGTGCCAAGCGGCAGAGAGATTCAAGGCGAAAATAGTGTACTGTACGATAAGGAGAAGGTTTTGGAGATGCTCAAGGTCGCCTCTCCAAGTAGCTTGCGGCCTGTCTGTGAGTAGGAATGGAAGAATCCGTTCTGTTGAGAAGTCTGATGGCGATGGCTAGGACCATGCAAAGCCGGAATCTCTGCACTGAAGTGCCCTGGTCGGGAGACGTCTGGTCTTGATACAAGACCACAATGGTATCGTGAAATGACTCCTGGTTCAAGATAGGGGAGAAGAAATTAGAGTGTTCAAAGTATGTGGCGGTGAGTTGGATGGCGGTAGGCCCGGGAGGAAATTTGATCTTGTCTGGTACAGTGATGGTAGCTAGAAGTGTTATTTGCAGTTGAGACTTGTGGCTGAGAGCTTATTCCGGCAGACAGAACTTAGTTGATTCAAGACCACCTTGAGAAGCTTGGTTAACTGCAGACTCAGTGTCTATCCCTAGACTTCGGAGAGCAAGTTCAAGCTCAGCGACTCGATCCTCGAGATTCTTGATGTAACTGAGGACGTGTAAGTAAGCATGCAATCGGGAGAAAAGGTAAAACAGGGCCCAAGACCTTCGAGGCACAGATTGTCCGTCTACATCAACACTTACACACGGCACTCCTGCACGGGCACACGATGAACATGCCGGGATGTTCTGGTCACAACGCTGTTTTCGGGACTTGCATCGTTGACAGGCCGTCACGTTGGCACGTCGGACGCTGCTTCGATTACGATTTGACGGAGTACTGGTCATTTCTGGCGGTTGATCAAGATGAGGAACTCTTTTTGGGGGATAAATGATAAATACAGTCAAGTTCGCCGAACGTTTCCCCACGTTGGAGATAAGGAGGACGCGATGGCGACAGGCGCTAACCGTTGTTGGACTTGGAGTTGAGATCCTCATCAAGTACAATGTTTACACGACTAAGCAAAGTAAATGCACAATTCGAGAGATGGACCATGATAGTGACAAAATTCATGAAGGGGGTAACTTAAAAGTTTAAAGCAATACATAAAGCAGATCAAAGCTTCTAATTGACAACGGAAACGGTGCATACGTACAGGAAGTGGAAAGAATAAGTAGTGACGTTGACGAAGTAATAAAACATGACCTTTAGCTTAACCTGCCAAAATGGATGAAATATATACGTACATTGACTGCAAATTTCAGGGCAGCTATAACCCAGCAAGTGATGATAAAGCAACCCCATGTCTTTTAGTTAGACTCCCAGTATAGCTACTCCATAGCCCATATACTTAATATCTCCATTCCAGCCTGACGCGAGAGTGAGGTTGCAAGCGCAGAGCCCAAGAGTGGGGTTAATTGAACCAGCCATTTCAGTGCACAGTGCCCTACGCGCCATTGGCTCAGCCTGTAGGAAAAGCCCGAAACAATCCTCCACTTCAAGGGATAACAGCTCGGTAATTAATTTCCTTTTGATTTCAACATCTCCTTACCGACAATGAACTTTATTTCAGCCCTGTTGTTTTCCTATTCAGTATTGTTTTCATTGTCTAGGATGGTGTGAATATGATCGTGTTTCCAGCTTCCCAAATCACTTCTCATTTCGTGTCCTGTGACGACTCTCAAACATATATGGTATTCAACTTTGATTTCTACTTCTTTTTTATTTGTCTTTACTTTGTAATGCAATGAAAAATGCAACAAGTCACGTACCTACCACGCAGAGAAACTAAATAACATGTCTATTACTAAAATCATCCTCCACCAACCGAACTCCTTCAATAACCCTTGCCATATCCGTCTTATCAATAGTCCCACAGTCCTGCCTGACCTTTTCCAAAAGCTCCTTCAGAAACGTCGCAGGGCTTTTTGTGAAACCACATTGACTGCCACTAACACCAGCAGCACCGTCATCTGGGCTGTCCCACGCCAAACCAAGCAAGTCGCAAACGAGCTTATAGTCTTCATACGACGACAGGTAAAGCTGCCCAGCGAAGAGATTGAGAAACGTAATGATGTCTCTTGGTATCTCTTCCACAACATTCCTCCCCATGGAATACAGCTGAAGATCGTCCAGCGGTCCAAAACCAAGGTTGACCCTCGGCGCATAAAGATGGAGAGTAACATGCTCTGACTCTTCGATAAGCGGGAGAAAGTGCTGCGCCTCGAACGGACTTATAACCACCATTCGAGAAGCACCTTGCTCGTTCTTCCCGCTCAACACCCACTGTATAGGCCGTTGATAAGAGTCCGAGTAACTCTTCCCACCAAAAACACCTTTAACAGTATGCGCAAAGTCCATGCTCACCCATACCGTCTCGGGGAACTCCTTGACGTCGAAGTGAACAGCTGCCGAAGTCTTGTTCAGACTTTGGAACGCGGGTTTCATGACAGTTCGGAAGGCGCTGGATGACTCTGGGAACGAGCCATCTGCTATCCACTCCTGTAGAAGCCTGTTGACACTATGTGTGTCAGGCTTCAAGGCAGGGACCTTTTCGACTTGGCGCTCGTGCTGTGTCTCTGGCGCCAGCTCTCGTTCTTGTTCTTCCTGCAGAGAGCAACTGCGTAGTCTTTCCAGACCAAAGTCTTCACATTGGGACTTGAAGACCATTGCGGCGGAGTCGCACAGCCCTTCTGTGAGTGAGGAGAGGTCCGTCAGACCTTTCCGGGGAAGGTATCTCTCCCTCAAGCTTTGCCCTTCCTCTTCGAGAAACTCATCTGGCTTGGTGTCCTTGTCAGAGAGGCGGGACCAGATGGCTTCTTGCTTGGAGAACCGAACACCCTGCGTAAGCCACAGTGGCATAGCCCTCTTCAGGTCCAGACATGTCTCAGTGATAGCCCAGCAAAGGACATCAGAGACAGAGATGCCTTCCCTGCTAGTGGCACCTTCACCCTTGAGCTGAACAATCTTGTGCTCAATCTCCCATGGAATGCAGAACTCCACTGTCTGTCCCTTTCCCAGCTTGCGCATTCGCATACAAGCTTGAGCCAACCTATCCTTCGTCAGACCAGCACCAAGAGTGACCACAGCACGATAGTTGGCGGGAAGCTTCAGATCTGTGCCGCGGGTATGTGCCTCATCCAGGAAGACAAGACATAGATCCAGCTGCTGGGAGAACGGGGATGTCTGGAAGCCTTCTATCTTGCCAGAACGGTCGATAATAACAATTTCATCGTTGTCGTTGAAGAATACCACGGCTTGAGTGGTTTCATGATCCTGGTAGCAAGCTAACCATTGCTTAGCAAATTCTTTGTTGGTAAGGTCCACGACTTGGGCGCCAACGTCGAGAATAACACGGGTATTAGGGCTCATGTTGGACACCATCTGCAAAAGAAGACTGCTATCGAAAGTAGTGCCCTTTGCCTCTTGGGGCATCAGCGAGATCCCATTCTCTGGCTGGAGTAGGTATTCTAGAACAAGAGCGTTTGTATGCTTCTGCTCAGGCAGGTCGAGCTGTTTGACGTCAAGTGGAAGAACATATCGCGAGTCGTTAGTTCCACTGAACCCTGTAGTAGGGTTATCCTTCTTCTTACCAAGGTCCCAACCAGATGCTGACAGCTTGTGAGGGAATTCCTTGGACTCCTTTGCGAACACCAGATGACACAGGTAGTAGTCAACCGCCGCTTTAGAATAACGTATGTGGGGGAAGATGTCAGTAGTGCACTGCACCCGGTCCCTCAAGTTGACTCCTTCCAAGTTCCTGAAAGCTTGTGGTAGCGATGGTGCAGTCTTGACCCAGTCTTGGTACTCCTGTGTGGCATTGTCTGATCTGCTTAGTAACTCAAACACCGCGAACAAGGCCTCATCGTCGAGACCACTGTAGTAGTAGCTCAAGCAAGTGAGTGTAATCACCACGTCTGGTTGACTAAACTCCGATCGAGGTGTTGGGTTATCCTTTGCTCGGAAGGGAACCGCCAATTTGGTCATCTTCTCCCTGTTGTGGTCCACACCATAGTTCACTCTCCAACGTTTACTTCCGAGTGCAAAGGAAAGAATTCCGCCGGCGAAGAGTCCACGAAGG
Organism: Fusarium phyllophilum; assembly: GCA_013396025.1. Classification (NCBI taxonomy): domain Eukaryota; kingdom Fungi; phylum Ascomycota; class Sordariomycetes; order Hypocreales; family Nectriaceae; genus Fusarium; species Fusarium phyllophilum. Next base: position 12,210 of record JAAOAQ010000279.1, on the reverse strand, counting down.
AGAAGAATATTTCTGTTCGTCATTTCGTTCCACAGGGAACTTGTCTCCACAGCTTCGATGTCGGAAGCTGTTGGTTCCGGCTGAGAGATGTACCGCTGTACTGCATCTCGGATTTGTTTGGGCTGGCGTGCGATAGGGAAACCGGCCATACCAGTATCACATATTTTCTCGGTGACACGGTTGTAGATTTCAGCTTCAGCGTCGGGTCGTAGAATTCTTAGACGGGGATATCTCCCGATATGCCGGGCGTCAAATTCGATGGAATGCGGGTACTTGGACTTTATCTCTGAGCCGAACTTGGCAATGAGGCCCATGACTTCCTGGATGACGACCCATCTATCAGGACTGTGCTCAATTGGTCGTTGCTTTCCAAGAGTGTAGATGAGCTCGAACTTGACACTGAAATTCTCATCACTCTCGTCCACGATATCTCGAGAGGAGCGATTAAAGAGGTTCCTTGTCTGTGACATTGCTTTGGCGAGTTCCATGTCTCCGCTGATTCGAGATTCCACCTCCATCAGTTGGAACGAAAGCAGATGCTCTGGCTGAACCATCAACACACCACCTTCCTCCATGCATCGATTCATGAGACATTGTATAGCACCCGCCGTTTCGGGATCTATCTCGGTGTCTCGGGAGAAGGGGAGCAAATACACTGGTCGATCAAGGAGTCCTGATAGCTTTGAGATTAACATCTGATGCATCTGCTTAGCCTGTGGTTTCGCAACAATGACTCTAACAAGCTTCGTCCCATCTCCAAGAGCTGTGGCGACGATAGGCATGATGACTGTTGACTTTCCTTCGCCCATGTTGAGCTGCATCACTGAGTTTTGGTTATCAGGAGGATTTATCATCTGTTCAGCGATCTGCTGCTGAACATCGCGGATCATAATCTCGCTTTCGCATTCCAGTAGTAGCCATTCTGGATGGTCAAAGGGACACCAGCTTTGATGGCCACCGTTTTCAAGTTCACGAATGAGATCGACGTGACTGGACTGGAATCGAATTAGACGTTTGGCTCGCTGGAGAGAAGTGATCGCAATTCCGTAGTGAATCAGGCTTTCTTTCCACCCAGCGGAAAGGGTCTTCCATTGGGATGGTCTGAGTTGCTGCAGAATTTGCGTCGGTGACACCCTCGGAAGGAATCCAGCTTCTCCCAGGATAGTGGACGTCTTGTCCGAGAGTGCGCTGAAAGGGAAGAAAGAAGAGATGAGGGATTCGTGCAGTCTTGTGAGGTGAGACTCGCATCTCTCCAAGTGGTCTTGGAGTAGGCCTGAGAGCTTTCGAAGCTGTTCCTTCCTCAACTCAGATTCGACGTGGCCGTGTAAACTCGAGAGACTATCCTTCAGCTCTCTTAAGTACCTGTGCTCATAGTCAAGCTTGGCTTTGGAATCAAGGTTGTCAATGATACCGCTGAGCTTGTTGCTCTGACTGTCCCTCTCTGAGTTCATAAGAAGTTGACCTAAGGCTGGCGGCGCTCTGTGATGCAAGACTCCTGATGACGAGAAGAGATCTGACGTAGCCACGAATCTCGAGGCTGGTCTGGTGGTAGGGATCAACGTCCTTGGTAGTACTGGTGACACCTGTATGAACCCAACCGGTACGCCTTCTCTCATGTGAGAAGCTACTATATCCAGATGCTTCCTCAGGCGTAGATTCTTCAGCCACTGGTTCCACTTTCCAATGGCACTCTCCATCGCAGGTCCCATCCTGATATACGATGTCAACACCATGTGTGGATCTCCCGGCTGTTTCGGATCCTCTGAAGGCCACTGTTGTTTCAGATGTTTCACAAACGTATCAATGGCTTTAGCACTTCTCTTTCTGTAGTCTTCTCTTCGCCTCTGTCCAAACTCGCCGCCTCTCTCATCGAAACGACGAGCAGATGTAGCATCGGGACTGCTTGCGTAGCTGACTACATGTGGTGCTATCGCGGCACGCAGGTCCTCGTCTCGAATTTGGCAGCCGGCAGTTAGGTTGTATGTTGATGACCCAAGTAGCTTACAGTCATCCATTGATGGGAACTGGGTGAGCAGCAGCAGTGCCTGGCCAACTTGAGGATCGTACTCTGCGGAATATGACATCGTGGCCATCCAAATCATCAGCTCGTACTTGTCGAACCAAGTGTCTGACTTCTTGTATGAATTGTGAAGCTCAAACCATACAGACGATAGGTATGATTCTGGGCCTTGAAGCCAAGATGAGTCATAGTCAATTCTGTTTTTCGGCAAGATCTCCCTGGTGTGGACGCGTTCGTCGCCACTCATGAGACTGAAGAGTCGGTGACCAAGGCTACCAGATACCGGTCTTGAAAGGGTGCCAGACTTGTTGTAGACTCGGTGCGCCATCTCTACTGTACGTGTAGACCTTTCAAGTGACTTGTTCTTCTCCCTTGATACGTACCTAACATCTTGTTTCGTAGTAAAGTCTTCTGCACCAAAGCCGGAGACTCGAGTTCCAGATGTCCGAAGGATGGCGCGATCCGCCAAGTCATCTATCGAGTGGTGCTGGTCTAAGCTAGGGAGAGTGTTCTTGGGAAATAGGAACTGAACTTCACGATATTTCTTTAAGATATTTCGAACTTCCTTCCCGAATCTGTCATCTTGGAATATGTAGCTCAGGTCATTCCTCCACCGGACCCTCTGCATCTCCCGTTGATCGGCAGGATAGTATGATCGCTTCGGCGACAATTGAGCAATGCTCAATAGCAATGTATACGCCGCTTGTGAGATCGCCGCAGGAGCTCTGACTGAGGCGGAACCAAGAATGGTAAGAGCCTCTTCGGTTCCAGTGCGCAGAAGGAAGGGATCCGGGAGGCAGTATGATGTTAGAGCGTGGAGGTATGCAAGATACAACTTGCTTTCTACCTTATCGTTGGGTACGATTCTGCGAAGAAGGGGATCTAGTCTGTAAGTTTGAACTCGACTAGCTGTCTCACGATCAAGCGAAACCTCGGCGTGGTTCTCGACCCCGTAACCGGTAGACATTCGACAGCTAACGGCTCCTTCGGGTATGATGACCGATCTGATTTGGGAGTCATGGGAATTTCGTAGGACTAGTTTGTTCACAAGGCCGATGAGGGTCCCGATGGCTTGGTTTTGATCAATCTCCATATCACGAAATTGTCGAGGCTTGATGTTGGATGTCCCTGACCTGATCGTGAACTCAAGTCGGAGCTTTGGTAGCTGGACCTCAAGCTCCTTCCTCTGTTGGTGGAGAACCAGATGTAAGTCCGAGGTAGGCTGAAGTCGTGAGAAGATCTTGGAGACTCTCTTCCCAAGCTTACTCCATGGACATACGAGCAAGCTTCCCTTGCCAAGTGAGAGCTTCCATGTGTCAATGTTCTTTCGCAAGAGCCAACTCTCCGTATTCATACTTGGCCAAGGGTCATTGACATGGCAGAACTGAATCTCTCCAGATGCCTCCTCAAGCCAATGAACATGATTGTCGGTGAAATCCCCAGGGAAATAACCTTGGAGGTTCCTTGATGGTATGAAGTCTAACGTCGAGCCCTTCTTGGAAAGACGTACAATAAGGTCATCAACGCCCTTCTTTTTCTGCATACCAAGATGAACCGTATACCCGTGAAACGTCTTAGTCGCGCAGAAACTCATACCCGGCAGGTTGCTCGGCATGACTTCCATAGTCGCAGACCCGAATAGCCTTTGATACTCTTGATAAGTCTCATACTTTTGAGGAAGTCGTGAGACGGGTGATCCATTAACCAATAACTGTCCTGTGAGAAGGTTCACATGAACTTGGAGGTTTCCAGTGATTTCCGTAACCCAGTGATCAGAGATCAAGGACCATTCGCCCTCCCGTGTAAAGTCAGGCCAACGTCGCTTAATGGCTGTATCAAGACATAAAATTCCCTTAGAGGTGATTTCGTTCACCAGAATAGGTAGGGCTCTATGCATCGTGGTTTTGTATCGGTCGAGCATAACGCCACACAGTGCATCTTTCTGCAGGTGTTGAAAGTCGGCGTTGTTATGGATGATAATCGAGAGTTCCAACAGTATCGCCGCTTGCTGTTCGTCAGCCAATACCTGTTCAAAGTGATTACCCTCCAAATTGAACGTCTCGATGCAGACAAGGGCTATTTGCACTGCTGCCCCGAGAAATTCCTCCCGCTGCGTGCGATGCTCAATGTCTTGGACCTTTGACGATAGGTGCATCACCCATTTGTAAGAGATATCTCGGCATTTTGCGATGAGTTCCAAAATTTGCGACGACAGGGACTTGTCAGCTAGTACAAGTAGCCTAGTAGCCAAGCAGGTGAAAGAGCACAGCGATGTGTACGACTCCCAATTCTCCTGAACCCTTGATACGCTCTCACTCAAGTACTTCAGAATCTGCGAACCGAATTCCACCTCTGTTAGTCGAGTATGCGCATGTCTTGTCATCGCATCCTCATCAAACGGCCCAGCTTGCAACATCATCTGGAGTAGGAACAAAGCAGTCTCAGGCTTATTGAAGTCAACCGTCGGCATAGCAAGCTGTGTAAGGATGTTCATCCACTGAAGGCGATATCCATATGGTAAGACAGCTAAAGCCTTGAACTCGCCAAGTGACATGTACTCTGGACACTCAGACTGACTCGCGATGGCCTGGTTGGGTGTTTCGCCGTTCTCGCAATACCATGTTCGAGCCATGAATCTCTGCAAGGCATGAGCTCTGCTTGGAAGTCTGATGGTGCATCGCTTTGAGATTTCGGTCGTCGGTTTGAAGGTCGACAGGAAGGTATTTCTAGAGCAATCATGATACTGAAAGCGAAGACCGTTTTTAAGACAAACATCAGCTTCAGTACATGTTTCGATAGATTTCTGATTGCGATGTGTTTGAGAGTGCGCTTTAATCTCAGAGAGTAGTTGGACTCTATGCCGCTGTGATTCGAACCAGGGACTGAGGGGTTTATACGTCGTCAATGGAAACGACGCACGTGGATAGTCCCCAGCGCAAGACGATTCAAATCTCAAGATGTTATCCAAGAAGTAAACCGTAGCATCTCGCCACACAGCAAAAGTGACAGGGACATCGATCTCAAAGACAGACGTTTGAGCCTCAAGCTCATCAGCCGGGAGAGGCCACTCATGAGGGCTGATCTTGAGCTTCTTTGCTTTGGCGGGGAGAGCACAGCGTCTGCACTTGGTTTTGGTATGGACGTAATACTCCACATCGTGTTGGACTTGGAGGACCTTCTCACATTGCATGTTGTCGTACTGCTTCATGATAGCATCGTACTTTGCTTTTAGTTCCCGAAAATGCTTTAGCTTATTATTGCGGTCATTTTGTGCACTGCGTTCGATCTTTTCTTTCTTCTCTTGGAGCTTTGGGCATTGTCGAAAGTACTCAACGGCGAAGGATAGTCGTTGGCCATATGATAAGAGTGCTGATAGCCTTAGTTTTCCGGACGATTCTTCGAGATATTCCTCCAACCGATGTAGACGCTCCATGTCGGTCTTTGAATGGAGAAGCAGATCACTAAAGACCTCACGCGGGATCTCATTTCTGTACTTCAGCATCAAAGGGTTGTGGTGGGAAGCCATTTTATCAATAGCCACCCAGATCTCACCGACAGTAAGAAGCATCTTCGACATGCGCTCGGGACTTCCTGTGTACCATCTTTCCGCAGACATATGATAGTGCTCAAGCAGTGTCTTCAGACCATGGCATGATTGCCCGCTGCTCAAGTGTTGTTCAAGCCATGTGTTGAGGTTTTTCTCCACCCAAGTCTCGATAGCTGCGAGCTCAAAAGACTTGTTCTCATTGTTGACAGAGCCATTGACTGGAGGGATAGTAAGAGTGTCTAGGGCCAAGGCAATGGGCTTGACTTTGAATTCCTTTGTTGTTGCTAGCTGTTGCCGCCGGGGGATAGACGCTAGAAAGGTATCAAGTTCAGGCAACGAGAAGTCGGTATGCTTTTCGAACTTCAACTCAGCTAGGACACTGAGATCAATAGGCTGTTCGTTCCGTTGCTGAATATTGGCCCATCTCTCCTTCAACTTCCTAGAGGCTGATGAGACGATATCCTTGATCTCATGAAGCCAAGCTCCATCCTCAATCTCCCCAAGCTTGCAAAGCCGCCTTGAGATCTTGGCCATCATCAAATGAATCATCTCACTAGACGATGCCTTCTCACAAGCAACCTGGAGAGCCTGAGCTACCAAAAACACCATAAAGCGCTTGTAAATCTCCTGTGATCCTTGTGGATGACGCGCCATGGTGAGCTGAAGTCCAACGCGAAGAAGAAGCCACAGCGGAGATCTCGTCCAAGGATCTTTACTATTATTCCACGAGACTTCTTCACGCGTCCTCTTCTGAACAGCCTTGATCTCAGCAGGTGTCCCAGCACCTCGCAGAAAGCTCGTCAGAAGCTCGGTGACAATGCGAGGATCTGTTGTGTCGCGGTCCTCGTTGTGCATCTGCTGTGCTTTCTTGACCTTGGGCTGCATTTCCGCAACAGCTTGATGGCTCATCTTGATCAGAGTCTTAGTCAAGACCTCTTGGAAGGAGGAATCTTTGAAGTCTTTGGCGGAGACTTCTGTCGCGGTGGCGGGGAACTCTCGAATGAGGCGGCCTTTCGTGGTCATAGCTGCTCTGTTGGTAGGCGAGAGCTCAAATGTCTCAAAAGAGTATGAGCTCTCCAATCTTCGAATGATCAAGCCTGCATTTTGTTCCGTGATATGATACATTGAGGTGGCGTCCGCTGTGTATGCGTCAGTAGTGTGATTGATCAAGGTTTGCTGCAAAACTTACCCTGCTCTGAAAGTCTCTTGAAGGAGTTCTGGACACTTCTAGAATCCAGAGAGCCATTCGAATCTCGAGTATCCCGCGTGTTCTTCATCATGGCGATACAGTGATTTGTGACAGCTTCATCTTCGTTGGATAATTCCCTGAAGCGTATGAGGGATTGGATAAGGAAGTTGATGAGGAGTTCCTCGTTTGTTGCCAAGGTATCATCATGCCCTGGTAGCTTGGAAGGTAGGATGAGATGGTGAAATAAGTAGTCGAGTTGCTCATTTGTGCAGGACAGTGTCTGCGCTGGAGTTTGGTGAGATGCGTCCATTTTGAAGGGATGGGGATGTCGAGTTTTTTCTTGGGGAAGAATATTGCAGACGGAAAGGTGAGGAGGCAGGGCATTTTATATTGTGCTCGAGATGACTCAAATACGTTGTGAAAGGTAAATATGTTGGTTTGGAAGCTTATCTACTGTATGCTGTGCTGTTGTGAATCTTATTTCTATATGAGCAGGTTTTGATTAGTGGTTGAAGGGGCAGTAAACCTTGGTTCATGTTGACAAACGCTGCAAACTGGGATATAGACACCCAAGAGCGCCAATACCAAAACGAGTCAAAAATGCCCAATAGGGATGGATAGACTTATAGTTGAAATCTGATCGTCCTAGATCATGTCAGCACATTTATTTGCACATCATGTGTCTCAATGAACATTAACTACCCTAGTTTCATTCACCTTATACCTAAAAATAGCTCGCGGTAAAACTAATGAACAATAAATTACTTGCTGCATAAACAGAAGTCTCTATTTGTTTTGCTCTTCAAACATTATTTGGTGATGGTAATACACTTTCTTTTTACCATATACTTTCTTACTCCATACCAAAAGGTTACAAGATCCTTAGAGTTTAGCGCAGCGTGTCAGAATTGCGGTGCCTGGCGCCGATCTCCCGCGTGCCAGCCAGACTCCATCTCTCCCTGAAACCGTTGTCGGGTCTGTCCGGGGGCGCAATACAAGCCATCAGCGAGCATTTCTTTGGCACGCACGTTCGTTCACGCACGACAAGTTCTTCTATTGAATGGCCCCCTTCGCCAAGGTGGCACGGCCTCACGTGAGATCTCCTCACCAAAACCAGCAGAAAAGCACGTGCAAATCTCCCCAGGATGCGTCTCGGGCCCGGGGACATTCTCCGCCCGCCGACGTCACATCAGGGATAATTTGCAGCGCACTTCAGCGTGGCATACCCAAACGCCAATAAATTAGGCTACAGAATAACCCCGATAGGCACCAGAATACACTGCATGCCGCAGAGGCATCCAATTACGCGTCCCAATTTCATGATAACCCTCTTCATCTCGGTTACATTCTGAACTCCTATCGCTTTTGGGCAAGGATTGGATGCAATGCACGTCCTGAGGCCCGGATGCAGCGGGGCCTCACATCATTTCGAGGTGGTTTGATGTATCAGCTCAGCATGCCGTGCGATTAGAAAAGGTTGCTAGACCGCTTAATCTCGTGTTTGTCATTCCATCCATCTTACCCTTCTCTTTCTTTGTCCCTTTGACACACTTTTGGGTACATGAGTCGGTGACTATGGCCCTCAAGCAGAACGGAGGCGCTCATTTGAGTAGCGACATTGACTTTATCGCAACACCCAAAGCGCCCGCTGACGTACTCTCTACAGGCAAGAATCCGGGCGTTCCTCTGACCAATGCAAGTGGTCGCATATTTGTCCATCATGTCATATCTGCTAATCACTGCGAATAGTCTCCTGCTATCAAAAACGCTCCGCTTCCCGCCGACGGCCCCGGATACGAACAATGGTCCAACATCTTCCTCGGCGTCGCTCTCTACGGCGTTCCCCAATGGCTATCATGGAAGCTCGGCGGCGGCCTCAAACTTGCAATTTTCCTCGCCATCTTTACGACTGTCCCTGTGCTGGTCGTCATTTGGACTTTCATGTCCAAATTGAGCCCGCGCATCAACGACAAAGTCCATCTTCCCGGCCGACCGATAGAGTTCTACCTCACATTCAAAACAGACCAGCTTCGCGCGCGATATACAGGTCGCCATAAAGTACCCATGAATAAATTCTTTGAACTTTATTTCACAGGCCAAGTCGATCTCAACGCCGACGCCCTTGAGACATTTGAGTATCGCCATGATTGGGCGACGTTTAATTTCACCAGCGAGACATTTAACTACCTTTTATTCAATTTCTTCCCCGATGTCGTTCTTCATTTGCGCTCGCAGGACGAAGAGCAAGTTCGCACCAATTACGATAGCGGAAATGATCATTACGCTTGGTTTCTCGGCCCACGAATGATATACACCTCCGGTATCATCTCAGACCCCGACCGCGAGGAGACGCTTGAAGAAATGCAAGACAACAAACTCGCCATCGTCTGTCAGAAGATCAACATCCAGCCCGGCGATCGAGTCCTCGACATTGGCTGCGGCTGGGGCACCTTGGCGAAATTCGCGAGCTTGAACTACGGTGCGCACGTCACTGGTGTGACTCTGGCGAGAAATCAGGTTGAGTGGGGAAACGACGGGTTGAGAAAAGCAGGTGTTGGCGAGGAGCAGAGTCGGCTTTTATGCTGTGACTATCGCGATATTCCGGAGCAGAAATTTGACAAGATCACGCAGCTTGAGATGGCGGAGCATGTTGGCGTGAGGCGGCTGACGGGGTTCTTTCGGCAATGTTACGAGATGCTCGAGGATGATGGGGCGATGTATGTGCAGCTGTCGGGATTGCGAAAGGCGTGGCAGTATGAGGATTTCATTTGGGGCTTGTTTCTGAATAAGTATATCTTCCCCGGTGCTGATGCATCGACGCCGTTGTCGTTTTACGTTGGATGTCTTGAAAGCGCTGGATTCGAGGTTAAGAGGTACGTGATCTGCCGTTTTTGAAGGTATTTACTAACCTGGCTCAGTGTTGACACTGTTGGCGTTCATTATTCCGGCACTCTTTGGCGATGGTACAGAAACTGGCTTGGAAATACCGAAAAGGTCAAAGCCAAATACGGCGTTCGATGGTTCCGAGTATGTATCTCTAGCTACTCAATTTATGACGAAATAGCTAATTTGCGCAGATTTGGGAGATCTTCCTGGCTTATTCCACCATTGCATCCCGTCAAGGTTCGGCTACTTGTTTCCAGATCGTGGTTGTCAAGAACCTCAACTCAACACAGCGCATCAATGGTGTTTACTCTCAGTATGGTCTGCATGGTGCTTTGGAGGCGGCTCGAGCTGCTGGAAAGGCTGTCCTGCCTAAGTGATAGGACTTGGCTGGAGGAAGTGAGAATCGGTGTCGTGGTAACATTCACGGGTGCGATTCAGTTGATAGTTGAGTGCATATTTCGAGAATGATTTTGGCGGTATAACTCTACGTTTTTTTATTTAATATGACGCCAGGTAACGAGGTCTTGGTAGTTCAAATGTCTTTATCTTGATTTTATAATCTTTTAACGACTTAACCGTGCACATATGATAGAACAGAATACTCTGCAAACTGAGAGGAACCAGGATAAAATGAGATAGCTAGCATATAGCAAGGCTTTCTAGTCGTTAGTTGATAGTAGCATAGAGACCAACGACTCCTCCAGCCCCAATAAGAACAGCCCTCACAAGGTTCAACCACCGGAACCTCTCCAGCAACTCATGAACCTTCTCATCTTCCTTTGCCGTGGACTCCCTTTCAGTCTGTTCCTGGGGACCACTAAGATCTGTAAACTCGAAACCTTCACCAGCTCCCTTGACAGACTCCCAAGCACTTCTGTCCAGCGACGTGTCTTGCTCAGCAGCCTTCTCACTTCTAGCACCACCGAGTCTATTATTCTCATCAATAAGAGCAAAGTTCGTCGGAATCATGAGTTGAGTAAACGGCGCAATGCTAAATGCTAGAGCCGCAGCGGTCAAGAATGTGTTGGCCTTGGGAGTGTTGGTGGAGATAGCGAAGAGGGATCCAGAGCCTGTCAAGTTGCTGGAGGATGCAGAGTATATAAAGCCAATGGTTGACAGAAGTGAGGCTGAGGGGAAGACATGTGACCCGCGACTGAACAGCCATCGGATAGAGGGTAGAGAGCGAGAGGCAGGCTGAGACTGAAGCTCGGGGACGTCGAAGAATGTTAGGGTTGCGATACCACCTGACGCCATCAAGGCCGTGGAGATGGAGATGATTTCAACTGTCGACATGTTTGTGCAAATAGTATATTAAATGATAGTTGATAGTATTGGAATTGGCAGGGTCATTCTTCGAGCCTTTGGATTTATATCTATGTTCTACTAGATAATGGATGACGTAATGTGCCTTTGGCCATGACGCTTGTGTATATTCGCCGGCCTTTGGCAAGTTTCCGTAGCCCGCGACGATTGTCCGTCTTCAAATGCAAAGACCTACTCCAGAAACTGTTCGATTTATCCGAGCTTGACTAATATTGCTTTCTACAGGCATGTCTTCCATCGCCTCCACCACATATAGGTCATCATAGATCAACTTTGACAGCAGCGATATGCTGTGAATAAAACCCAGTGACAAACAACCAACCTTTCTTCTTACCCCCCTCAAGCTTTGGATCAATTCCAATCAACACAGCTGTAGCAGCAGACCTCACCCTCTTTCCATCGTCCTCAAACAGGAGCTTGTTCTCCCACTTTCCATTCTTTCGCTGAGCAAGCCAAACCACTACTGGTTCAGTGGCTGTCTCAATGCCAATGGTATTTGCAAGCTCACAAGCTTTTGAAAGACCAGCAGATACATAACCGCTGCTGTCGTTGTCCCCACTAGCAAATGGATCGCTGTAGTAGAAGGGATTGTCGACGGCCGTATCGAATGGGATTGTTTCTTGGACTTGGATGGTATGGTCGGGTTTGACGGTGGTTATGTGGATGTCTCCGCTGGCTGCACTGCCGATGGCGATTTCGTTGGGGGTTCTCCCGTGGCCGAGACCGTTGTTGTTGTGCAGGCCTGTTAGAGCGACAGAAGCACTGAACCCTGCTGTTGAGTCCTTGGAATTGGAGTCGGTGATTTCGACATAGATTGTGTTTGACCACTTCGCGCCATAATACATGTCCTCGACTTGTCGCATGCGACCCTCTCGATAATGGTGGTCGTTCGTGACATAAAAGCTTGTCGGGGACAGAGCAAAAATGTCGTTTGGAGTCTGGATCAAAGGATCGCTGATCGATCGGACATACTTGGCTGTTGAAGATCCAATGCGATGATGGAAGATCTCAACCTGGGAAGCAGCTTTGTTTCCGCCAAAATCTTCCTTTTTCCCATCAACGACATGTTGAAGGTACTCAGGGTTCGGAACATGATTAACAGCAAAAATATAAACACTATCCTTATCCTTAGGATTAGTAATAATATCAATACCATGCGTAATAAAAGGTCCTGCAAACGCCCTGATCTTCACAATACATACAGATCGCCACAAACAGATTCCAAGTAAAGCTATTCCTAAATAA
>JAAOAQ010000278.1:0-10467 GCA_013396025.1 Fusarium phyllophilum | reverse complement strand
ATGAGACGTCGTTCGGAGGTTGGTGGCGGCGGGAGGTCAAGGGGACGGCGTGCGACTTTGGACCGACTTTCTTGGGGAAGAGAGAGGGGAGAGAGGATGGTCTTTTGAGGGGGAGAAAAGGAGGCCCGGTGAAGAGGGGGCTTGTGGAGGCGTTTCGAGACGTGGGATGTCAAAGTGCTCTAGTTCTAGCTGAGTTGCCTAGCAGACTAAACTTGTTGGAAATGGAGAAGAAAATGTACTGTTGATGGAAAATCCAAGATGGAGAAGAGTACGGCAATAGCGGAAGGGAAATGGTCTAATATGGACAATAATGGCGATAAGGTACCTAGCGGTAAAGGCCTTTGACTAAGTACAAGTTCGTGAGGATGGATATTCCAGGGAGAGGAAGAAGAAGAGTCTATGGAACAAATGGAAATGGAAGGTCTCGGTACTAAGTTTTAATCAAGGTGCCGTAGCTCAGTACAGGTAGGTCACGGTAGCGGCAGCGGTAGCGGGCAGCTGTGCTAAAAGGGAGAGGGGGGGTCCCTGTGTTTGAAAGGCGTTGACCTGATGCTGCACATTAATCTACAAGTTGTCGAATCAATAACGGTTCTTACTGCAGACACGGAAACATCACAGGAGAGTCACACCGTCAAACAAAGAACTAAACAACTAGTGATGCCACTCTGAGCTTTCAGGGCGTACATGTCGGCTCCCGTCCCTGACGAGCCGTACCAGTACATGCTTCATTCAACTCCTTAGAAACGGGAGTCCAATTCGACACGGCCGAAAGTGATTCATGGTCTGTGCCTATTTGATTCCGTCCTTCTTGCAAACCCAAGTGGTCTGTTGTCTGTAGGTATCTCTAGTTCCCTTGCAATCCAATGTAAGAGAGCACGGACAACTGCATCCGTTGGCAGGGGTCCAGAATAATGAAAAAGCTAAGAACCGGAGCAACAGCACGAAAGAGGTCAGAAAGCCACGTCCAGAAGAGCAGTGATTTTCGTTTTTCTGCTCGCTTGTCAGACATTAGCTCTGCCTAACTCTTAACATATATCTGGTTTATCAACGGGGAAACAGGGGGGATTTCCCAAGCCAAGATGCTAGCTTATCAACAGATGGTGTCGAGTTGACTCCAGAGGAGGAATTCCTGTCGTCTGGTGTAAGACGTAGGATTCAACTTGACTCGACTTGGTGGACGCCTTCATGTGTGCGACGAGGTATAAAACAACAACTAACTTGCAGACGATGTTTGCTATGACTAGTAGGACAGAGTCCTGTACTGCAAAGTACCAGAACCGACAATTGCCATTATGGCACACAGAACCAAGTGTGGGCTAAATAACCGACTAACGATAGTGGCCGGTGGCAGTCCAGCCAGCAAGAAGCGCCTGGTTGTTTGTTAGCATGGGATGGAATGGCTTGGCTCGGCTTGTGGGATATAATGGCATGAGAATTTAAGAATGACTAGAGAAATGTCATGGTATGACTTTACTTTACGATCTACCAGAAGATATGTTGATGAATGAAACTGGTTAGACTGCTCAGGCTACTAGAAAATGATGTTTGAAGTTGTCCATCTCTACTATCTAGCCTTATGTTGAGATAATTCCACAACTCTCGTAAAAGCAGCCTTCCATCTCCCACTCTCTACCAACTCTATCTTGACCATCTCACATCTCCAAAGATGCCGTCGTTGCAGAACATTACATGGGTGAGCTCGTCTCTCTCGCTATTCCCATTTTCGTGCTCAGCTGGCTCAGAGTTGAGTTCGTTCATCTGGCCCCAGACCACGACAAGGGTCCTGACTCTTGTAAAAGAGCCAGCCAAACATGACAGGGGACTGTATGTACGACCTACCCTGGTTCCACTGTCGTTCAAAAGAGCCCAGGGTGCAGAGAAACGTTCTGCGTCCCTAGGTGCAGCATCGTTGACCTGCAATGTAACTGTGCTATACCGCCAAAGATCATCACCACGTCCATCTCCTTTTTTCCCTATTGACAAGTAGAAACACCCAGTTTCATAATCATATAATTTTCATTGTTTCAGGAAGCCACACACAACCGGCATGTTTCCCTCTCTACGGTTACCGCTTACTACCACTCTGCATGTTCATTCGTAACATAACATTACAGTACATTACTGACCAACTGATTACCTCTTCTCTTGTTCGGCGTGGCCGAAGGGGTAGTGCTTGTGGATAGGCGGCGCGTGGCGGAAACCAGTCTAACCACTGATCAGCTTGACAACTCGACTAATAAGACCAGACCATTTCGTGCCCCGTCGACACAAGATCGAAAATACGCTGTTAGATGTGTCCAAGTACCTTTCGACATGTGCTTCACGATGCAGACCATTTCTGACCTTTATCGCCGAGGCGAATCAGCTGCCGGGCGTGTGAGAGTCCCCTAATACTCACTGAAGTTATGGAAGCTCGAGATCTACATGTCGATACATGCTAATGTTGACTTGGCGGCCTTACAAGTGCTCAGCAACCAACCAACTTGACCTTTGTCGCTTATTGGCCAATTAGCCATTTGTGTTTTAATCTTGTTCGATATTAATGCTTATTGAAGAAGCCGGATATGGTATTCACAGGTTCAAGCTCTCGGATTCAATGTTCCTATTGCAGAACTCAAAACTCCGATCATGGCTCACATCGACACGGTATTGGTCCTTGAAATAATCGCAATGGGCCAGCTGAGCAAAGATCTGCTCCGCCTCAGCTCAAATTTCAACCTCGGATTTACGGGATGCCTAGGTTCGCCGGAGAAGCATTCCCCTTTTCGCCTGGACTCAATACATAGCACTCTGCTGCTAGTGATCGTCTCCAATGTATGAGCTCTTGGTGCTTCGTGGCGTAAACCAATATGGGGGGGGGGACCAACAGCAGAAAACCCGACAAAGGCCGGACGGGCGGCCAGGTACGAAAAGACTAGGGAAGAAAGCTGACACACGACGATCAAACTACTTATTCTGTTAGGGATTGATGGAGACGGAGACGGAGACGTGGGGTTCTTGTTGGTCGCAAGGTTGACAGGGTCATTTGGCATAGCTATTCACCGACCAACCAGCAACGACAACTCTCTACTGCAACTATCCAGCCAGTTGGGCCTTTGTTGTTGATGATGCATTCTCAGATCTCATCTGGAGGACGGGCCCCTGCATGAAAGAGAGCGACTACTGTATGTTTGCTTCATAAACAGGCCTCCACTGGTTTGTGTTTGTGTGACCCTAACGTCGTTCTGGAAGGCTTCTTTCGGCTCACATGCTAATAATACAAGACGACCCAGTACCGCTACATATGCATGAGTCCTTCGGTTATGAGTTGGATTTGGATTCTGCAAACGCCGTTCATGTGCAGATAAGCGACGGAGATGCCCGTAGTCGAACACTGGTGATCTGTCGTGTAAAGGGACATGGTGGCGTCCCTCATGACTTAATAACCAAGCAGCCAAACCAGGGCTAGTTTGGCCTGCCGCGTTCCGATGCACATAGACCGGCGTTGTTTGCCATGTTAGGACTGACGTATATCTCACTTACTCACTGCTCATAGAGAGGCATAGATATAGGGGAGCTGAATACAGCTGGCTGGAAGCTTTTACAGGTCAGAGATAATCCGTTCTGTAGTATCGCAATATCATGGTACGCAGGTGCAAATTGCATATATCTCACTTACACCGATCCCTTGCCAAGGTGCTGGATCGTATTGGACGGTGGACACAACGCAACGGGCTGCCAATTACACCAACCTATGGAAGAAAAAGCAAAGAAGCACGCGTAGCACCAAACAGGTAGTTGTTGTACCTGTACCACCATCTCGGGTCCCTGCTCCAGCTTCCAACGGCGCCGCCTCTTTGATGCAGGCCAGCCAACCAATTTCATTTTGGAGCAGCCGTATCAACATTCAAAAGATCCCCCTGGGAGCTAACGGGCGGATAGGTGCTGACGTGCACAGAGATGGGAGGTGCCTCAACCGTGTTTCAAAGCCTGTAACCTCGGCGGTACTTGCAAAGTTAGGTATGGATGCTATGTTCCAGCCTCTGAACGTCATCACAGTCACAAGGCTGCCGAAGACGTTCGTCTGGTGCCCCTGTCCCTGATACCGTTCCAGATGCCGACCCATGTTTGCTGATCCTCCTATTCTTTAACGCCGCAGCCGTTTTCAAAGTCTGTCGTGTTAGTTCGATGAAGTCTTTGTCATGATTGCATACCTACCTAATAGGTAGGTATCAAGTCCCAACCTAGAGATGGGGTAATTTCAAATCCACTGCATGAACACGGAGGAAGCTGATACTCGCTTAGGGCGATAGATGGCTCCTCGCTCCTATCAAACCTTCAGCAGGGTTGATCCCCGGACATTTCTCCAACCTCAACTCGAACTGCCTCCTTTTAGCTTCCATTACAGTTGATCCCATCACCTCAGCAAACGGACCTCATTTGATAAACCATGTGTGGCACTGGCCTTCTTTGTATCCGCAGTGTTGCTTCCATGAAAACAAAATTAAATTGTTCTAGAACAACGCTCCAAGACGTTAGTGGCTTGGAAAACGCCTCTCGGGCAATGCCGCGGCCGGCCAAGAAGCATTTTATATCGAATATTGGTATAGACAAATAATCACTTCTCCGATATGATGCCTCTTTTTTCCGGCTGAATGGCGTTCGATATGAGTCTGCTTTCCCCATTGAGATGCTATTTATCCTATTTGCCGGTAATCTAACAACTGAGGCGCAACGCCGCCTGCCAAGGTCTGCAATTTCTCACTACAGCTTGGTGTTTAGTTTGTCTAGTTTCGTCCTTACGTATCCGCGCTGCGGGTATTTTTGGTCAAGATCATACGTTTGTGTTCTATAATTGGAAGAACAAGGATTCAACTGAATCGTAACGGTCAATTTAAATAGCTTTGGTGCTTGGTGCGCGTAATTGAGCAAGTTGCGCAAGCCTAATTTTCGACGATATCTCACAATCTTTCTTCTTCTGTACGCCCAGGTATGAATAGTCAATCTGCAGGTCGAAACTCTGAAACAATACAGGGAGATGATTTTCTTCCTGAGGTATTTTCGTACTATTCGATCAGAGACGATCTTTCTGTCGACGAGGACTAGACGGCGATCTCGTTTCAGTCAATAACTTTGTTTCGTTGTGGTTTTCTGTGCAAGCGAAATTCGGCAGTCAACTGACTTCTAATCCTTACGTTATGGATCCTACCTTGACGGCAGTCATGATCGTTCAACTACCGATCAGATGGATATCTCAGATGATAGGATGAGCAAACTCGACGTTAACCTCTATCTAACCTGTGCTATCAACAAATCATATCGCACCATGGACAAAGTACCCTGGTTTTCCGGAGGGTGTGCTCCAGCCCTGCCATAGGCACAATGAAGAATTCCCGACGCCATTACTCCATCAATTTTTTACTCGTAAACAAGTATCAATTTCAACGACGAGTATTAAAAAATCCCCAGTTCTTTCATTGCACGATAATCGCCTAGGTATGGTGTAGGTTAGTCAACCTACCTAAGTTAAGTACAAATCATGACGACTGAGATCGCTTAGAGTATGATGCTTGATGACGTAGTTGAAATAACATCACTCCAATTTGAGCTACATTGGAAGCCCAGAACTTGCCAAATACATATTTCAATTGCCTCAGAAAACTACACAGATTACCTATAACATCATTTTGAGCTCAATTTCTACCAGAAACCGACGTCCGTCGCCCATTCATTGTCCGTCATGTCTCTCTTGCGCAATGTCCTCCGTACAACCGCAACCACTATCCGCCCTATTCACACAACAACACGCCTGCAGATGCCATATAAGCACGATCAGGACCGAGAATCTCTGCGCCCAGTTGTGAATGAGAACACAAAGTCAGGAACGGACGAGCAAGTTGCCTCTGAGCACGCAGACATCGCCTTTGACCCTAACACGACACGGCCTGAGGAAGCTGCCGAAAAGACCAGGGAGAGGACCAAATCCAAGGGTCGAGAGGGAGAAGACGCCCTGAACGCGAGTGGTGCGAACCAAGAGCTTAGCACACCAATGGGTGATGAGAAAACGATCAAGACCAAGGGTGCTGGAGAAGAGATCTCAAAGGGAGGATCAAGTGGAAGTGGAAGTGCGCCCAAGAAGGGAGATCTGCCCAGGGCCAAGTAAGAAGTGGGAAAACGAACCGAGAAGTCAACAGTGTCTATAAACTGTATCTTGTATATTCCTTACGATGGCATATGTATTACCTATTCGTTCGTCATCAGAAGAGCTCGGAGGCTTAATTGCATATCTAGATAATGAAGAAGAAAAAAGCCCGCAACACCAACCTCGGCGCCTGATCAACGTGGAATTTTTATCTCAATGAGCGATAGGAGAATGAATCAGTTGTAAAATACTACAGCACTCCCACCTACCTGTAGGTATTGATAGCACGGACAGTCACGACGACTACTCACTTACCTGATGAAGGTGCCTTACATAAGGTAAGGTAGGTAGGTAGTGAGCCAGCAACTGCACAAATGTCGAAGGAAGCTCCCAACTGACAGACCTCGTCTTACTTGTTTCACCTGTCAAGCTCAAAATTATATCTGTCTTGGGCCATTCGCATTATCTTTCCGAGTTTGATAGTCCTTCAATAACACTTGAGTCAAGTTCAATATTCATCATCACTCATAGAAAACATCTTTCAACAAGCAAACGAACGTCATGGAAACCCCCGAAACATCACAATCTCAAATCTCCCTAGAAGAACTGGTAGCCGCTGACGAACGGGACAAGTTACACTTCGACATAGTCCGTGAATTCAAAGGAGCTCTGAAAACTCGAGACCGCACCCTAGATCAATATACGGAGGGTCGTCAACCGCTTGACGCCGAGGCAGACAAGCTTGCTAATAAACTAGACGGGCTATGTTAGGACCATGCCGGTCGCAACCCCGACCCCCAAGCTGGCACATCTTCTGGTTTTTATCAAACATTCCGGACTGCGGTCTGGAAAGTCTTCCGAGAAGTTCCTCGACGCATTCCAGTTGGGGATGCACGTATTGATCTCCTTGTACGCACGATAGATGCTCTCGGGAAAATGCACACAAATTCAATTGTTCATCAGGGGATATGTGTCTGGACAGGCCTCCTGGGACTGGAAGACATTTTTAATCAAGTTTGCAATGGCATGTTTCTGGGCTTGCTCTTCGTCCAACCCTCTTTAGTCCCACTGACTATTACTTAGTCCCCCCCAACGACACTCGCCTGGGTCGAACGCATGATGGATGGGTGTCTTTTTAGTCGTTTTACGCTCGTCTCGTTGCCAAAGGTATACTGCTAGATGACAGGCCTGCCCTCCACGCCATGAAACAAGCGCTGGAAGATCCATTACCACCCGAGTCACAGTTGTCTGATGCTTATATTCGTGCGGCCTGTGAATGGATTATACAAGCCGGCCCGCATCTATTTCTTCGGATTGGGGAGATCGAAATGTTTTGGGCATATACATTAGGACAGTGGCGGTTCGGGCAGGGGGCAGTTCCCAGAGAAAGATGGGAATCCTGGAGAAGGAGTCTCAAAGTGCGATGGGGAGAGCTTAGGCCTGACCAGAAAAGTCTACAGGACAGACTGTTCAAGGCAGGCATTCACATGAATGGGGTACAAGGCCAATACATGCGGATTCAGTCGAGACAAAAACGCCAAGAGTTTGAAAGATTTCAAACATCAATACAGGCACAGCAAGAAGATGTAAATGAATGGGTGAGTAGTGTATAAGTTGCCAATTTCCTGGGCAAGGGCAGGATAGCATTAGCAAACTGTGGTCATTTTTACATTCATTATGCCATGAAAACATCAAGCCCATAGTGGCTCAAACTCCCGACGCCAGACTATGCATATCACTACTAACGCACCAACGACTAGGCGTACATCATGTCGCCGTACTCCTCCTCATCATCATCCTGCACTGCAGGGACCTCCTTCTTCTTCCCCAAGTCTTGACGGCACATGGGACATGTACCCTTGCTGCGCAACCAAGGTCCGACGCACTCGAGATCAAATCGATGGCCTCCTTTGCATGGGAGCTCAACAACGAGGCAATACTCGTCTTCTAAATAGGGAACCTTGCAGATGGCGCAGTCGTCATCTCTCTTGAGGGTTTTGCGATTGACACGGTCGATTGAGTCAACGAACTCTTGCGACACGCCATGCAAGCGAGTGGGGGGATCGTTGATATCATCTTCGAGATTCATTATCAGAGACTCTAGAAAGTCTCGGTTATCGTCCGTAGGAGCAGTTGTGTGCAGCAGATGTAGCTGTTCCTGGAGGAGACGGAAGAGAGCAGCCGTGTCGACGGGAGTAGGCGTGGCGTGTGGGTTGTGATGAGGAGTTTGGTCGCCTGAAGGTTCGGCGATCTGATCGAGGAGGGAGAAGAATGATGTCATGTCTACGCGACGACCTGAGCGGCGACCTTCAGCAAACTTGACATTGTGTTCGACTTGGAATGGAAAGTTAGCTTAAGATCGAATGGATGGAGGGGTTGAAGAGGGGTTATTTCCATGTTACCTTCGTACTGAGTAGCCATTGTGAATCCCCGGAAACTGCGTTTGATTATTCGTATGCTGCTGGTGTAGATCTTGAGAAAGGATGGTAGGAATATTGTGGAGGGAGAAGAGAGGGCGCGCTGGCATCAAGACGTGGTTGTGTAACGGTCAGACGCAGGCAGAGATGATGTCGCAAGTCGAGAGCTCTCGAGCTGTGGGGTAAGAGATGAGTGGAGAATTGGACCCCTGCTTTGGAGAGGGCAGGACGCCACAGTTGTGCAGTAAAGTTGAGATGCAGACAGGGCAGAGAAAGTTACCTTAGTTGTACGTACATAGAAGCTTAGCCCTTAAGATCAGTTAACAATGTATTCAATTGACTTGATTGATCACGATATCATCACATGTCGACTCAGTTTAATGTGGCTGATCCCCTACGTACCCCGCTAGGACCATGTCATCACATCATTCAGTCCCAAGTTTTCCATCCAACGGTTTAAATACTGTACTTGCGTCTGTCTTGACTGCCTATCGATTGATCAACTAGTTCCAACGGATTGGTTATCTTCCGCTTTTATTCCTACCTTACCTAAGTAAAGATTCTTACTTACCTACTATTGCTCTCACCTTGATACCCTCATCTGCTGCTATCCTTACGATTCGATACTTGCACAAACCTTTCACCTACCATAACCGCTAATTTACCACATCGCCATGTCTCTGCCCTCTGCTGCCATCATCGGCTCAACTGGCCTGGTCGGCTCAAACATCCTTTCAACGCTGCTGGCCTCCGAAATCTACAACCCTGTACATACCATCACTCGACGCGCTCCCAAGGCGACATCACCTCACCTCAATGCGATAGTCGATGCCGATACTGCCAAATGGGCAGAGCTTCTCGCAGGTCTCACGCCCAAGCCATCTGTCGTTTACTCTGCACTGGGTACCACTCGCGCTCAGGCAGGCGGAATCGCCAATCAGTGGAAGATCGACCATGATCTCAATATCGAACTCGCAAAGGCATCCAAGGCTGCAGGTGTCTCAACTTTCGTATTTATTTCCAGCGCTGGAACACGGTCTCTCCTCTCCTCATCTTCGCCTTACGCAAAAATGAAGAACGGAGTTGAAGATGCGATCAAGGAACTCGACTTTGAGCAAGCCGTGATTCTTAAGCCCGGTATGATCCTCGGCCACCGAGAGGCTAGCCGCACAGTGGAGGGCATTGCTCAAGGCGCAGTCAACGGTCTTGGCTATCTCAGCGCTGGTATCAGAGATACTCTTGGTCAGGATGCCGATGTCATTGCGAAGGCGGCTGTGAGGGCTGCGCAGTTGGCGAGTGAGGGAAAGGCACCGAGCAAATACTGGGTTCTCGGTGGAAGCGACATTGTCAAGCTTGGAAGGACTGAGTGGCCGGGTAGCCAGACTCCCACGGAGACGAACACTGAGGCTGCTGCGTGAATTATTTGCGAGAGCGACTTGACATGATCTCGTGGTACAGTCACGACTGTCTCTACCTTTACACAACACTTTCACAGACTGCCAGAATCAATTGGCCATTCAATGGCGACCTTCATTAAATAATCATTAATAAAAAGCATGAAACCAAAAGGGTGATTTCTAATTCATAAGGCATACTATCCTCCCTCTGCAACACTCAAGTATGTACTCTTGCGACAGAATCGCGCTAGATAAGATGGCCTTGTAGCCATCAAGACTTCAGCTGAAGGTGACTCACTTAGAGGATCCCATAAATGAGAGATATTTCACCATTAACAGTAAATAGTGTTCTCAGCGTTTTATCTGACTTGTACCTTACAGATATGATATCATTGGTTATGTTCAATTGCTCAGTTCTCATCTCACTAGTTCATGGCATCAGAGCCCAACCCTGTCTATGATTCTGTACACCTTGTGTTGCGTTTCACGAAGCCATGAAATGCATTCCCTCTCCGTCCTCATAGCTGCACAC